>JAODUE010085875.1:0-14324 GCA_027564755.1 Amblyopsis hoosieri
CTCGGAATGACCCGACTAGGAAGGCACTTGGAAGAATCCGTCCTACCAAGGAAGCATCCTTGACATTGAGAAACACCAATAGTGTCCATGTACAACCGTACCTCCTCTGTCTTCTTCTGTGGTATTCTGTTCCCATAGTGAGTTGCACAACATAGTGTCCATGTACCTGTACACCTGTAAAGCCTGTTACTAAAATAAAATCTCCAGTAATGCTTATTGACCTTTTTTGAATAAAAACTTAAAATCATAGTACTAACTAAATTAAAAAGTAATAAATTGTTGTGATAAGGATGATGCTAGATCTCTAACAGTTAATAAATATATAATAAATAATATAATACTAATAATAATAATAATAATATATAATATAATAACATAATATATATAAATCAAATTCAAGTAGGACTACAGTACTATATCTGTACTGTAGTCCTACATTGCCTGGTCTTTTGGGAGAAAGTGTATTTATTCACTGAATGTCCTTATATCCTATTGGCCTCCGCTGAAAGTGGTCAGAGAGACAGACCTCGTCGCCTTTTGGGCTTATGCATGCACATGTTTATTGCCAGACATAAAATATAACGTGTTTAATCCACGCGACCTGCATGAATTGAGGATTACATACAGGGGGACAGATTGTTCTGGAAGCAGAGTGTGGGGGGGTCAGGGAGGGATGGATGACCATCTGACAGACACACTGTGTCTGTCCAACCACACCTCTGTGGATGGACAGACACGACACAGGGCACGTCATGCTGTTGTGTTTGCTGTGGGTGTGCACAGTGGCACTGCACCGTGCACAACGTGTTGCATGTGTTTGGCATTATATCCACCTTCTGTCTCTCACAACAATGAGCAGCCATGAATCACATGCGTTGTCAGCCAGGCAGAGTTATGCTTGTTCAATTTCATTGCTCGAGCCATTCATCGTTAATTTCCTTCTCTCAACAGCATCAAAGAGGCTGTGATTCATTTTTATTTGGTGAGCTATAGCAAATTAGCTCCCCACTTCCCCAGCACTCTTGATGACATGGGAAGCTGTCTGCATATTAAGTAGTCATTTGTTTTTTTTATTTTTGAAGAGGTGTGGCATTTCTATTGCCCAATAAATACTTGCAGAAGCAAACAATGCCACATCTGTGTGTTTGTGCTTGTGTGTGTGTGTGTGTGTTGTAGCCAAGCCAGACCAAAGACAGTCTTCAGAAATTAGATGAATAAAACATAGTTGAGTTCCAATTCTCAAGGTTATCGTTATTTTTCAAAATAACCGTAGGCTTTGATATTAAGAAAAATAAGTAGCCTAACATAATCCATAGACATTATTAATACTACTGTAAGACTACTGTAAATATGTATGGCTTGGCTCGTAAAACCTGATGGCTATGGTTTCAAAATAATTACATGAATCCTCTTTATTGGAACAATAATGAACCTTAGAACCTTAGTCAACAATCAACCAAAGTGAAAACATTGCAGCCTCTCAAACCAGATGATTGGACAGGTTGGTTTAATTAGCCTACCCTAAGTTTGCTAGGACCAGAAATATCGTTCTTGTAATGCAGTAATGCAGCATTACTTGGAGTAGTAATTGTAATATTATTACCGTTTTGGAAATAGTAATTAGTTACATTACTAGTTACTGAAAAAAGTAATGATATTACAGTAACTAGTAACAGTAACTGATATTACAGTAACTAGTAACTAGTTACTGCCCAACATGATTAGCATTAGTTTAACAGGGATTGCAATCTGTGGTTTTAAACACATCTGCGGTTTAATCGGATCCCATACCCATTGTTTTGACGATTGATTGTCGATTGATTGTCTTTCTCTTAAAATGAGCAGCAGTCTTTTAAAAATACAATCTATACCGATTTCAGATAAAGCCTACTTGCTTGGATAATGTGTCCACTGATACCCAGAAAAAGGACAGCTGTCAAAAATCTGCTTTGGAGATCACACTGGGATTTAAATTCTAGATTCAACATGGAAAGACCTCAGGGTAGTATATAGCCTATACATTTATATGCTGCTGTTCTATTATAAATAGGAATAGGCAGCACTGCAGGAGCCAACACTAATACCAGTTCCTCAAGCCTTGGAGCACTTGAACTGTAGCAGAACTTTTTAATGCATGGTACAAACTAAAAGTTAAAATAAATAAGTAATGCAATATACAGTGTTGGCTACACATAAACATACCTATTGTTAATAGTACAAAACAAATACAAGTAATAGAATAAATCACTACAAAACTAAAATTGAACTGAACTGAATAGAACAAATTACTAGAATATGGATTTTTTTTGTACACTGTAGTGACTGTACAATACGTTAACAGTATAGTTAATTGAGTGGGCTATATGGACCTGCACAATACTGTATTTCTAAAATCATATATTTTTTTAATATTTTACAGAACACACTATTCTGCTTATTCTTAGCATATGTGTTGTTTACATCAAACTTTTGCAAAAGCCAAATGCCCATCATCATTTTGCTGGGTTAGGGTTATAATAAAGTCGTCACAAAATGTCTACGTCATTATGAGGTATATTGAACTAACTAAAATCTATGCAATTTGTGTAATCTTTTATAGGTGTTTTTTTTTTATAAACTGCAGCAATTAACCATCTGGGCTTATTTCAAACCAGCATGCACACAGAATGAACAGATAGTGGACTGTTAATTTGTGTATTAGCATACAATCGCTGCCTCCATATTTACAGTATGTAACTATGAGTCTGTTGGAGACAACCTTCTGACTGACAGCAAATATATTCTGATGAGGCTACTGTACACAATGCAAACAGAACACTTCACTATCAAACACAAGTGTGCACATGCAAGCAAGAACATGCTCTGCATTTGTGGATGTGAAATTAAAATGCATTGGATCAAAACAAATTGATTAATAAGATGTGCCTGTTTATAAGAACATTACAGCCCACTGTACTGTAGATAGGAAGGACATTGGTATATAAGCATCAAAATATATGTCCTGATGTCAGTAATGATTTTGTCACGGTCTATTCCCTGTCTCATGCTCCCTGTCATGTTTCCCCTGTGTAATTTCCCCAGTTCATGTTAGTCCTGTGTCTGTTCCTAATCTCTCTCATTGTCTGTCTTGTCTTCATGTGTTTATCATGTCCTTGTGCGTCACAGTTGTATGTGGTACATGTGCGTGCCTGTCAGTGACTGTGAATCCTGTTTGAGCTGTCATGCGCTTGGGTTGTAACCCACTTCCCAGCATTACAGATGTTATTTTTACATGTTCATAATATGTACAGTACAAATGTGTTTTAGTAGACCTAAACACTAAAGATAATATAGCAATTAGTCATATATTCAGGGCCGCAATTTTAAGGTTAATAGTAATAGTAATAGGTTAGTAGTATTATTTGCATGAAAGTGCAAAAATGTGTTATGGTTAATTATTTAAATGTGATAAATCGTGGTGTAAAGACTTAATGACTTATGGTAAGCACTAACAAAAATATGTTTTACCAAAGAAAATAACATTAATACATTCTATTCTATTCTATTCTATTCTACATACATACATACACATCCCTACGCCAACACTATTACTACGTTGCCAGAAATCGGGTTTGGAAAATCACTCCCTTTAAAAAAAATAAAAAAGACTGAATGAATGAAACACACATTTGCCTGTTTTGTGTTCATTTGTATTTTCTAAGCAATTTTTGGAAACTATGTATTATAGAAACAACAATTATGTTATGTCAACATATCCAGTGCCATTACGTTGGTATTAACATAATATTATTAATGCACATTTCTAATGGCCACACGCCATGCTCTAAATCCTTCATGAGATTATCCTTAATGTGGCTGCAGATCCTTTATGAACATATTATGAAAATAATGATGTGGACGGTGGTGGTTTAAACAACGTTTCCAAATGTATGAATGCCAGTGTGGACTGTGGACATCACGGTTGTGAGTGACTCCTATGAGATAATGATCTTTTGATAGGACTGACTACTGACTACATTATACATATTAAAACATAAACACTTAAAATGTATTTTCTTATATGGTGCACTGTGTAATTTATTGAAATGTTTAATTACTGTATTGTTTACACACACTGTAGTGCTTCACCCAGACAAACACTGTAGCACCCTTAACTTGAAATGGCCAGGGTGAACAACTTCATGAAGACTTGAGTACTGAGATGAATTCAAGTAATTTAGGTTTTCATATAATCTAAGATGGTTCTATGGAACCTCATGCTTTCCACAAGGTTCCATCCGCATTTGTTTGTTTTGCTGCTTTTAGTTTTTAGAAGAAAATTATGGTACTCTGCCCTTGAAATAAATACTATTAAAAATAGCCATTCACAGCACTGGGTAGGTGTGTGCGTATGTGTGTGTGTCTGCCACGGCTGTTTTTGTGTGCGTGCTTGCGTACGTGTGTGTGACGTGCAAATCTTCCTGTTACCAAAACTAAATCAGAAGGCAAATGAACAAATTAATAATACATTACTAAGGGGAATAGCAGCAACAAAGGCTTCAGACAGTTCATGCCTGTAATGCCTTTATTATTACAGGTTTTCTTTCATTAAATACAATTGAACAGCTAATTGGCTATCCATCAAGAGATGAGTCACACCCACCCTTTTCTGCAGTAGCTATTACAATAAAAGAGCTCCACAATTTTGTTAGTCATCGAAACCTGAATATAAACTACAAAATACACAACATATACACACACAGCCCACTATGAGCTAACTGCTAACTGTACAGTATGTAAATAACAAGCTGAATGTCATCGCCATCGAAGTGTGTAAGCCTAGAGAGAGAGACAAAGAGACAGAGAAAGGCAGAGCATTTCATAATTGAATCAGGCATCACTAGTTGATGACAAGATAATGTGATGTTAACATCCACACTGCCCCAATTGGAAAATGTGTTGAGAGATGAAAATTACACGCAATGGTCGATTCAATTTCCTTCTTTTCACTCCATCGATGCTTCTTTTTGATCATTCCATATCTTTCTTTCTCCTTCTACAATTCCTTCCTAATCCCCCCAGTGCAATAGTTGTGATGATGTAGTTTATGTGGTCAGATGTCTGAACCAACAGTGACATCACACAACAGTGTAAATTTCTGAAATATACACTGAAATAAACACAATTAAATATTATTAATTGTGTTTTTATAAAATAATCATCTTTCCAGAATTGTGTTTCTCAATGAGAAAGAAACACAGAAAGAAAAGTGCTACATATTTTGGAGGTTACCAGAACACTGTATCAATCTATTTGATAAAGCAGGTGAGAGGATTTAGGATTTTGTTTAATCCAAGCACTAGCCTGAAACAGGACCATCTTCCTTCTCGAAGGCTACAGTAGTCTATTTCAGTTAATTTATTTAAGTTTAGTTAGATAAAGGTATAGTCAGCTATTGCAAAATGTAAGATAATAAACTTTTTGTCAAATTCAACAAATATCTCCTCGCATTTCGCAATCTTACTATTCTCTGAGCTCCGTAAATAGTAACATAAACAAAGTGGCGAACACCGCTCGTATCAACAAAGCCGTAGCATTACGCTTTGCGTCACAATGCATTTCTATGTGTGAGGCGTCGCCGCGGAGGGTCGCAAAGCGATACAGTTTTGATTTGAGCTCAAAGTTAGCAAGAATGACTGACCCTGCCTTTACGGTAAACTTACTTTAACTGCTTTGGTTCTGCCTACCTCTTGTTTTGATTTAGTAGTGTACAGACTGGACTGAAGCCCACTCAAATCTTTTTTTTTTGATCAAATAGAGTTGCTGATGTTGCTAGCTTGTTTGTTTAGCTCTAAACAAGTGACTGAGCAGCAAGCTATGCAATATCTACTCTCTCACTCCCTGTAAGTGATGAAACAAGTGGTGTGGGAACAAGCAATGAAGCAAGTAATTAAGTCACCTCTTTGAACCTGAATGGCCATCCTGCACATAGTCCTTAGGTAATTACTACAGCCTAGCAGAAACTTTCCCAACATTTACACTATAACTAATAATAACTAATAATTAAACAACTTTCGATGGCAACTCACACAAGGGGCACTGGGGTTGGTTTACATTAATAACGCATGATGTAGGCGCTTAAAACATGTTTCTGTATGAGGTAATTAGTGTTCCTTGATTGGTCCTTGATGATTGGATTAGCGCTATATGGCTAACTCTAGCCAGCTATGATGTTAGATAGATTAGTTAGTGGATGGCCAGACAGAGAGAGAGAGAGAGGGGGGGGGGGGAGAGAGAGAGAGAGAGAGAGAGACAAGTCATCAGCCTCGAAGGCAGCAGCGAGAGAAGCAGAGCACATCAAAGAACAAAGGCCAGAAGAAAATGAAGGTGAAAAAGGGGGAGAGCGTTCACACAGTTTAGATGGGGCTGTACAAGTATCCATTAATGTTCGACGGCCCCCACCCACCCTTCCTGTAATTATAGGGTCTTGTTTCCTCCTCTAATTCAACAAGCCCCTATTTGTTTGTTTCTTTCAGCCATTATAGCCTAAACACACACACCACACACACATGCACATGCACACACACACACACACAATACACATTGTTGATGCGGTTTTGTGATTATTAACTTACATTTTTTTAAAAATACAATAAATAAAAGTGTATATATAATACTGTACAGTATGTCCAATATATTTAATGTGTGTGTGTGTAAAGAATACAAATCTATTGACTCTCTGTGGATAGAAACCTCCATGGTTCGTCTCTTCAGTGTTGTTGATGTTCTGCACCTAAATAACTCTGCAACCAAACTATCTACAGTCGTCAAATCAATTGGGACATCTTAACTATGAGTTTTTAAAGAATTATAATACAAATAAATATATATATGAATAGAAAAGTGTGAAGAGCCCTCCCTGTACCTTTAGAGTACTACAACTCTTACATTTCATAAAGTGACTTTATATTTAAGGATTCCGTACCGTACTAGCTTTTTGACAGATCCTGTATACCTGGTGTGTGTTGAGAACTGTGCTAAGCACAGTAACAGTTGCACTTGAGGTTTTACTAATGACACAGTGCCATCTACTGATGAGAATAAACAGCTGCACTTGCGGTGCCTCTCCTCTCTTCTCCCGCGGCATCTGAGATTTGACACAGAAATGTAATTGCAGTGTCTTTTCATATTAACAGATAATACTTCCATAATGATTATCTCCCTGGAGACCCTGTCATCATAGTCTAATTTACACTGACTAAACAGCCGCCTCTCTCGCTCTATTTTTGTTCCTCCTTCGCACCCCTCTGCTTGTCGCTGCGCGTCCATCCCCTTTCTCTCTTATGCCGCTGTGTCGCGAACAGAAGATAATCACTGCAGCAGGGAGAACAGGGTCCATTGGTTAGCGATAAGTGGTTGAAGCTCAGCTAGGGGGAAATTAATCCTGGGCTTGACACAGCTCCTGTGTTCGTGCCTCCTTTAGTGCCGACTAATGGTCCAATTTCCTATCAAACGTCTAATAATTTCCCTCACAGCATGACTATCCATTGAGAAATGTGCATGTGTGCGTGTCTGTGTGTGTGTGCGTTCGTGTGTGAATGGCTGTGCGAATTGACAGCGTGTGTGTGTGTGTGTGTGTGTGTGTGTGTCCAACAGAGTCGGAAGTAACTTATTACATGTAATAAACTGATTACAAAAAAAGAGTAACTGTAATCCATTACAGTTGCCAGCTAAAATTGTGGAATCAGATTACTTTTATCAGGTATTTTATAATTTCAAAATTAAATGATTATTTCTAGGACTACTTTCAAATTTAAAATGGAAGTTTGCACAAGAATATTTGATAAAACAATTGGCTGTTCTCTAATTAACCTTTCATTAACGGTAATCAATCATTTAAATTAAGTCCTACTTTAATCTGACCCCGAGCAACATAAACGGTCACATAAATAAAAAGATTTGGCATGCCAAGGCAGCAAATTGCATTGATAAAGCCGTGAACGAATTTATTTACAGATTATGTTACTAAATTTAACTAATCCAAAATGTACATTAGGCTACTGATTATAAATTTGGTCTGGTAACCAGCACTAACCCTAACAGATTACATTTACAAAGTAACCTACCCAACCCTGGTGTGTAACTCCCCAGAGTGATGTGACACTTGAAATCATGCACAGATCTTCACTTGAGCATCAATCATTTCACTCCCACAGGTTTGTCTAGAGCAGGGGTCTGCAACCTGTGGCTGTAGAGGAAGTACAGCCGCATGCGGCTCAAGAGTCCCTCTACAGTGGCTCCCTGTGGCTTTGACAATCATCATATAGAACTGAGATCGTGTGTGCACAGTAGCTGGGTATAGGCTAGTATTGGGTATATTCTGTTTTCAGGTCACCAGAAATTGCCAACTAATAAGTGCTTCATCTCAAAATAATCTTTGCCTGGGGCATACCCTCGCACCCCCTGTGAATGAATAAACATGAATGAATTCTCATTTAGTCATATTAGTAATGTTGATAGGCACTCCATTTCCTGCTGAGAATCATGGCCTCAGAATTAGCGGTGCTAATTCTCATGCCAGCCGCTTCACACTCTTGCTGCGAACCGATCCAGTGAGTGCTGGAGGTCACAGACCGATGAGGCAATCAGGACCACATCATCTGCAAACAGCAGTGATGAGATCCCCAGGTCACTGAACCGTACACTTATGAACATCCTTATGTTTGAACAAGGTGTTTGTTATAGACAGTCCATGACTAGCACAGAAGTGTAACAACAATAGCCCACTCGTGTTTAGATCAGGGAGGCCTTTCCTCCCAATCACACCTCCAGGTGTCTCCATCATTGCCCACGTGCGAGTTGAAGTCTCCCAGTAGAACTATGGAGTCCCCTACTGGAGCCCCATACAGGACTCCATTCAGGATCTCCAGGAAGGCCGAATACTCACTACTGCTGTTTGGTGAATATGCACTGACAACAGTCAGAGTTTTCCCCCCTACAACCCATAGGTGCAGTTTACCTCTATGTTGGTAAACTCCAGCATAGCAGCGCTCAGATGCACCTCACACCCTGGACAATTCCAAAGTAGAATAAAGTGCCTACTCCAAGTAGGGAATGAGTCCTTACCCCCAGTGAAGGAGTTCAAGTACCTCAGGGTCTAGTTCCCGAGTGAGGTGACATTGGAGTGGAAAATTTGCCTGAGAATCGGAGCAGCGGGAGCGGTATTACAATCACTTTACCAGCACCGTTGTGACGAAAAGAGAGCTGAGCCGGAAGGCAAAGCTCACAATGTTCCAGGCGATTTTTGTTTCTACCCTCACCTATGGTGGGCAATGCCCGAAAGAACGAGATCACGGGTATAATCGGCCAAAATGGGTTTTCTCAGGAGGGTGGCGGGCGTCTCCCTTAGAGATAGGGTGAGAAGCTCGGCCATCTGTGAGGAACTCGACGTAGAGCCGCTGCTCCTTTGCATCGAAAGGAGCAAGTTGAGGTGGTATGGGCATCTGGTAAGGATGCCCCCTGGGCGCCTCCTTAGGGAGGTGTTTCAGACATGTACAGCTGGGAGGAGGCCTCTGGGATGACCCAGGAGGACTAGGTGGAGAGATTATATCTCCACATTGGCCTGGGAATCTCGGGATCCCCCAGTCAGAGCTGGATAATGTGGCTCGGGAAGGGAAGTTTGGGGTCACCTGCTGGAGCTGCTGCCCCCGTGATCCGACTATGGATAAGCAGATGAAGATGGATGGATGTTGATAGGCTAACTATAATTGATTGACAGACTAAGTATACTATTTTCTGCATTTTTCGCACGCACACGCACGCACACACACACACACACACACACACACACACACACACACACACACACACACACACACACATCCTTACACACATGTTTGAGAGCAGGGAGCTGAGGCAGCAATGTGTAACACACACACACACACGCACACACTCAAAGAGGAAGGTTTTAGCTGAGTACAGCAACATCAGCCCAGAGGAGAGTGTGGGGATTAACAGAGGAGAGAAGTCAAGCGTAGCCGGACAGGATGAAGACCATGGCAAACACAAAGCACCTGAGCCAGCACAAAAGACAGGCTGCTCAGCATTAGCTGCAGGCAGCGTCCTTCAAGGCCTCAACAACACCTGTGACATCCATTATCACTATATCCGCACTGGTCCTGTGCCCTTTATTAATCCACAAGCCAGCGTTAAGATCTCACCATTCACATGAGAAAAGTAGACATTACAGATTAAATCTTTTGAATTTTCTATTCCCAATGGCGATTGATGATCATTTGCAGGTTATGATCAATGTTAATAATCTCTTAATGCTAGTGAGTAGCAAGAAGATGGGATTTTACAAATTATTTCACAAAAATAAAAATGTTGTTACTTGGGTTGTGCCAGCTACCATCGACAAATGTACTTGTTGTACTGTAATTGTAATGTAATTGTCGCTAGAAATTGGAATAAAGCCTGTCTTCTTAATGGCATAATGGTGAAAGATGTGTGTTTGCTGCTCTCTGGTGGGAATTTTATAAAATTACAAAATCATTAGGCAGTATGTGATTAAAAACTATCAAGCACAGAACTTGTTGCAATATAAAAAGTATTTTGATTCGTTGTGATTTTAACACAAATGTACATGCATGCGCTTCAAACACTATTCATGCATACTCACACACAGCTACATGTACAGAACTAATCAAATTAACATAGTAGAGCAAAATAAAGAGGAAGATTACATATTATTCTGTACTTTTATGTTTATTGTTTAAATTCACCAAAGAGTTTTCTTTTCACTGCATAACTACATCCAACAGAATTCATTGCTGTCATTACTGCGACCTCAGCCGATGCCAGAGTGACATCTTCATGACATCATAGCGTTGCCATGACATGGCTCAAACAGGAGAAAGAAAACATACCGACAGTCCAGCCATTAGTCCGTCTTCAATAAAAGCATCTCGCCTGTGTCCCATCTTTAAAGCACACAAACATCAAGTTCTGTATGAGACAAACTCTTTTTGCAATGCTGCTTTAAATACTGTATGTCGATTCATATCAGTCACACACCACACACTAACCAGTGGATTTAAACACAAGCAAATTAAAATACTGAATGAGTTTATGTGTCGTTATGCCTGTGAAATCCATTGCTGTTGTTGTTGTTGATATCCACTTGCTGTTTTAAACATGATGATGGGTGGTGACATTTCAACACATTAATTGTAAAAAAGAGAAAAAAAAAAAAGAGAAAAAACACAAAAAAATAAACCAGTCCGAAGGTATACAATGAATTTCATGTCCTTGAAAATCCATATCGGAAATACAGCAAGCTACACAACATACTGGTCTGCTTTAATCAGAGGGTTTAGACAGTGCAAATGCCTGAGCCATTGGAGCTGAGAACAAGTTGTCCATTTTCTTTTTTTTACATATTTATAATATTCTTTAATATATTGTACATTACACATTTTGTATTTGTATGCACAGCAAACAATGTTGAAGTCATACATGTAAAGCTCCAAAATATGTGTTTAAATTTGAATTGTAGAAAAATATATAAAAACAGATAACTGATAAGTGGCTTGACACCCTATGTGCCTGAGGACACCTGGGTATCAACTGCTTTAAACACAATTGACCTTTCCCAAGCCCCACCCCTTTTTGCTTGTCCTCCAATAACAGTTGAGCATTTTTTTAATCTGATCGAACCTCAGTCTGTTTTCCTGTAATAGCTTTCTATGGTGTTTTGTCCTACCTAGTTACAGTAACTAGGTAGGACAAGTGAAAGGGGCAGGGCTTGGGAAAGGTCAATTATGCAATTTCTACTGTGGACTGAAAAGGGTTTTGTCTGTATACTAAATATACACTTCAGCTATTGCATGAGTTACAATTCCTCAACCGATTATGATCTTATCTTAAGGTTTGGGATGGTTACAAAAGTGCTCATTTAAGTAATCACTTCTACATGGCAATACACTAGACTCACTTCCTGTTCACAACTGTGCGGCAGTAACACTTAAGATATAATATGTCAATTTTTTCCATTTGGCTTTCTTTGACATTTTTGACATTTGAAATTAAAAAAAATCTGGCCAAATCCTTGCTAACAGTGCATACCCCCCCTGCATTATTATCACCTATAGTGAAATAGATATGGCTATTATCCCCTTTTATTCCAAGTGCTGAGGAGCCTTACATAATACAGTGTGCTTATATATTTTACAGTTTTTATTTAAAAACTGAGGCAAAATTATTTATTATTGAAGTTATTTTGACTTGACATTCTCTGTTTCAAAATATTGCATTATTTCGGCTTTTATGGCTAAACTGACCTTGTTCCAAAATGTAATCAAAGAGCTACAATCCAACTATTAATTCTTTGCATGTTACACACACTGGTCCACCTGCTATAATCTTAATATATGGTGTCTGTGAGTGAGAATGGTACTTGTGATTTATGCAAAATGCTGAAGTGTTGGCACCCCTCAGAACATAAACAGTCAGCTCATATTTTCACCATAAACGCAGTGAAACAAACCAACCACTAAAATAATAAACAGAATGGCTTTAGCGCAACGTCAAGCAAAGCATTGTTCCCACATATATGCATATATCTCTTCAATATATCATCTGATATATACAGTAATACATCTAACTGTTTCATGTACGGGCCAGCTCAGGCCCTGACATTTTCTTCAACTGTCCAGTGACAGATTGACCCAGTAATCCCATCATCAAGACCAAAATAACCAAAAGTAAAATATCCTCCTTGTACATTTGAATACAGTACTCTAGACACCTTTCAAGTAAAATATATTTTTTTAAAGAATACTTAATTGAATCACTTAGCTTTAACACACTCGAGTCAAACAATAATTGAAATAACTTGAAATCACATAAATGTAAGATTTTCTTTTAAGCTCTGTAAAATACTGAATATGAATGGTATCATATTCAAAGTCAATGTACTCACAGTACTTTGGCTAATCAAGTCAGTACATGTTAAAAAAACTAGGTGTTACACCAAGTGAAACATACCTTTAAGTTAGTAAGAGGAAAAGCTCTCTCCAAAATTACTCGGGATCTTAAAGTTCCATCAAGAACATTAATACCATGGCTATACCAATCCTCCACGCTGGTTCACACATTTTGATTCCCTGGAGCATCAGTGTGAAACTCTCCAGAGATTTGAGGAAACCCAGTTAAACACAGATCATTTGAATGTGTTGAAAAGTAATTTCAAAGAGCTGTATTGACCCAGGTGTGCTTAGCGGGTAAGAGACAAATACCATCATCAGATGACTGACACCGACAGAACAGAATGAGCAACGTTGAATAATAACGCTGTCATGTTTATCAGTAAAAAGGGTAACAATTAACCGCTTTAAATTACAGAAATGCTGCTCTTATAATCATAACCACACACATCAAAGCCGCCAATTTCTGCAATTATTTTTCTTTTGCCTTGAAATAAGGTGAGTGGAGAAGTTACACTCACTACATGTTTTGTACAGTAATCATTGAAAAGAATCAATGCACAAAAATTAAAGACAAAGCACACACACACATCTAGAAACTATAACTGAGAACCTCAAGACAAGATTTAGAGTTTGTTTTTTTTCTTTTATAATTTTCAGATCTTTTCCTAATTTGAGTTTAAAATACACATATGGTATGAACCAGCTGTAAAATTTACATAATTTGGATTAATAATAATATTAATTTTTAAAAAAGCACAGTTTTGTGTCAGTCCAGCTTTGTGGGCCTTGTGACGGACCGTCCAATCTAGTCTGGTCTAGTTCACTCTGGTCTAGTCCAATCCAGCCTGGTCTAGTCCAATCCAGACTGGTCTAATCCAGTCCAGTCTGATCTAGTCTAATCCAGTCCAGTTGACACCAGCGGACCAGACTATATCTCCACCATGGCGGAGGCACAACATCAACAACAGTCTTGGCCCTCCATCCACCGCTGGCCACATGGCAGCTGATGTACGGCAAGAAATTGAGTCCACGATATCTTAACAACAGCCGCCCCAATGCTCTGTTCCGCAAACGCTCTGTTCCGCAAACGCTCTCCTCGCGGCGTACACACAGCGGCATCGCGCTGGTCAGTTCAGCAGTGGGACAGAGGACAGACCTCAGGCTGCACTAGAGGCTGCAAGAAGAAAGGTGCAGGTCTACCTACGGAGAGAGATTGGGTCCAGCGAGAGCCACTCTGGCCTGAGGCTCAAGGAGCAGCGATGAGAGAGAGAGAGAGAGAGGGGGGGGGGGGGGGGGGGGGGGAATTATATATTAATGATGTTTTTAAAAAAAATTAAATAAAAACAAAAAAAAACA
>JAODUE010085886.1:0-14323 GCA_027564755.1 Amblyopsis hoosieri
TGTTGGAGCAGGGAGACATCTAAAACATGCAGGGCTGCGGCTCTCCAGGACCAGGGTTCCCTACCCCTGGTCTACAGTATTTGGTCTGTTCTATGGTCAGTTAACACTTCCCTTGTATGCCGGCCTCCCCGTGTGCTTCTGCTCTCTACCTTTTTGTGAGGGAAAACTTTAATGGGAGGGAAATGAGTGAGAGCTTCAATATATAGTTAGTTTGTGCTTCGAATTTCATGTTGTTATGTTGTGAAATGCAACAATGTTATTTAATACCGTACATTCTGAATACAGTATTATTTCAAAAACAGTCCTTCCTGTTTTTCCAACACGTCTTCCTGTATTTACAACACTTGTCAGACTAACCTTATAGAGCGCTGATGTGGAGGCGGAGCCTACAGCCAAGGCCACACCTACGAAGGAGTCACCGTGGAAACCATCAGCGTAAGCCATCATGACAATACCTGTGATGGCCATTATGGCTGCCACAATCTGCAGGTAAAGATGACCAGCCATCAGTAATAATAATGTACACATGACAACAATGGTTCAACTAACATGTTTGACCTGTAGTCCCTTAAAATAAGCGCTATGAAATTATTTACAGACATATATGGCAAAGATTCTGAAAACATTGTAATATAAACATGTATTAAAATAATACAAATAAATTGTTAACTAATATAAGAATGTTATTGCTAATGTTACTGTTGTATTCACAAGAGCATCTTATTCCCAAGGGTGCCCAACTGAGAACCATTAAGATATAATATCTAATAAGCAATGAATAATAATAATGATATAAACAAAAGATACACATAAATAAATAAATAAATAAATAAATAAATAAATAAATATATCTAGCAGGCTCCTCAGGACAAGGACTTGTTGGGCTGTTTGGCTGATACTGACCCGAACACCCATGAAGCGGTCCTTGAGCACGATCCAGGAGAGGAGAAAGACAAAGGCCTTGTGGCAGCAGTAGAGGGCAGAGACGTCGGTAGCTGTTAGCTTCCGCAGGGCCAATAGGTACAGGTAGTTGGTCAGCGTCCACAATATGGAGAAGGGCGCTGTCCTTTTCAGAAAAAGCTTGAGGGTCATCCCATCCTCACCAAAGAGCTTGCCACACTCTCTGTCAGGAGCAAGTCAATGAGTATCCCATTTAGGGTATTTAACTAGAACCTGAGTAAACTCATCATGTATTATAATTTTTAAATCATTTCTCATGATGATGTCCTGAGGGGCAAATATCTGAGTGCTTGTATCCACTCATTGCAAACCATATATTATTTGTCTCATATGGACACGCACATTTCATAGCTTTTGCAAGCTAATTGTTAGCTAATACACATTTTGTCATATTCACCAAATATATCCTCGCATTTCGCTATTTCACCGTTCTCTATCCGATACTTATACACAGCCCTCACTCCGTAAAGAGCAACATAAACAAAGTGGCGAACAGTGTTGGGCAGTAACTAGTTAGTTACTGTAATGTCATCTTTTTTTCCAGTAACTAGTAGTGTAACTAATTACTTTTTCCAAAACGTAATAATATTACAATTAATAAACCATTACTGCATTACAAGAATTAGATTTTTGGTCCTAGCTGATTTAGGGTAGGCTGTCCAATCATCTGGGTTGAGATGCAATGTTTTCACTTTGGCTGATTGTTGACTCCTAAGGTAAATTATTGTTCCACTAAGAGGATTCAATTATAAAATGGGCTGGCTACATGGCAGGTTGTCATTTTGCAGAAGGGGCGAGGAAGTGTAGTGATTGTGAATGTAATATAGTAATGTAACTAGTAACATAACTATCTACTTTTAATACCCAGAAGTAAAGTAATATTATTACTTTTTGAAGGCGTAATAAGTAAACAGTAACTTATTACTATTCCTGAGTAACTTGCCCAACACTGGTGGCGAACACCGCTCACAACAACAAAGCCGTAGTATTACACCTTGCTTCACAGTGCGTCTTGATGTTTGGGGCGGAGGAATATAGTTTTGATTTGAGCTCAAATTTATCAAGCATTCTCAAGAATGACTGACCCTGCCTTTAAGTAACTCCACCCTAAATTGTGACAAAATTCCCGTTTTTATGAAATTTGTGATTTTATGGTATGAAAATGTCTACACGTCATATCTGTAAATAATTCGCCTTAGGACTTGGTTGGGCCGCTTGTGTGTTATTAAAATCAATTGATCAGCCCCTCCCCTCGATCATCGCTCTTATTAGCATTTTTCTAAGCTGTGCAGTGGTCAGAGTCAGGCTCAGAGCTGGGGTGCACTTACACTTTAAAGGATCACTTTTTTCAATCCAGACTTATGATAAATATATGATAAAAATACAGTATTTTAACTTAACACTCTGACGTCGCTTCTCACTGGTGATATAATGCATCACTGCCCTTAAAATAAATGAAAAACATTCCAACAAGGCAATATAATATACTGTAGTCTGAAAATAACTCTTATTGCTCCATAACAGTCTTATTGCTCCATCCATGCAGAAAATAAGAAGTTGTAAACAGGAACACACTACAATACAGTACTATAGCTCAGGTTAGCAATATAAATGTGTACACAAATATATAATATATTTATAAAAAAGATATTATATATAAGGTATTATATATATATACAGTATATGAACTCAAAGATAACCATGAGGACAATGTACCGGAACATCTGTATGGGCGTTTGCTTGTCTCCAGTGGCGAGCACATGTCCGGAGTAGTAGAGGGGAAAGAAGAGGAGGTTCCAGCTGCTGCTGAACCAGGAGATGAAGAAGGGGCAGGAGAATGACTGGAAGGTCAGCTTGACCACTTGGGTGGTGCCCACCCATGACGAGGAGACACAGATCACCACCAGGAGACCTCCCAGCACCTTCAGGACCGTGTTGCCACATGCCTGCAGGATGGTGGTCTCCACACTGGCCTCGCTGCCCGCCGTCTCCGCTTGGGATTCTAAGCCATCCTCTCCTGGCGTGAAGAGAGAAACATGGAGGTGAGTGCATGTGGACTACATATAAGGTTCACTAAGTGCTGTTTTAGACTATAACATATGGTCAGATGTTTCATATCACCTTAAATGTGTATGATACCAGCTGCACTTACATGACATAGGGACAGAGTTACAGTATAGCTGTTTTATTTACATAGCAGAGGTCACAGGAAAAGTAGGTTGCCATGCTTATCGACAGGGTTAGCGCTGGCACAGCTGCATACACGGCAGTATACAGTCCAATACACACTGCTTTTTATTTAATATTAAACTCTTCAGTTACAATTGTACCTAAAGTACTATTTTATAGTCCAGTGAGGCCTTAAGGTGCTACAAGATATTTTTCCAAGTTGCCTACTGAATCTTTACTAAGGTTACATACCATTTAACTTGCCAATTCTTCATGGCACTGTGAGTGATGTTATATATAGATATATAAGATATAACAGTAGAACTATTTTGGGCCACCTCATTTGCACCCTCCTTAAAGCATATATGGATACATTTGTCCATTTGCGCGTTTGCTAATGTAAGGCAGTGATACAAAAGGGAAGGCTTTTGAAACATGTGTTGGTCTAGCATGGCAGTTGCCTGTGTCATAAATACTGTAGCTACATAAGGTCATGATGTAGCATGGCATAGCCACCTATTACACTGAGATAAGCACAGAAACTTAGTCAAGTAAAACATGTCAACCTTTTACAAACATGTTTTGTATCTTTGTATCTACTCGCACCTATCCTTTGGCCATAAAGTCATGTGGCAAATTATCCACAGCCGTAATGTAATGTAATTACTTTTTGTGTGTGCGTGTACGCCTACTGTACATACTTGAGTGCATGTGCGTGTGCATGCATGTGTGTGTGTGGTTTTGGATGGTGTGCGGCGGTTCCGGAGAGACAGTTCAGATCCGTTCTTGAGCTCTTGACAGTGTGATCAATTTACACCAGGGCAGGAATAAAAGATGACATGCCATTGGTGTTTGCTACTTGTGCTCACTTTGCAAGCTCAGCACTGCTATTTCCACTGTGGCTGCCTTCAGTAAGGCTCTTGTAGCCTTTTAAGAAACATTCACAGACAAATGGGCTGTGATATAAGGTTTTATTTACATGTCAAACCTGCTTATAGACTTAATTAGTCTAAGTGATGTCTGGCATTCAGAGATTGTTATAATTGGTTGTAGGTTTGGCTGTAAGATTTATAGGAGTATGAGTGGTGAACCAATTCATACCAATTCATAAACAGTCAGCTATAATTTAAGCCTGAATGTGGAAAAAAGCTAAGACAAATGACTGTAGTAAAAAAAGGGAATGACAGACTATAGCATATAGTACAATGCTTTATTGGCTGTAATGTATGTCTTCAGAGGTAAGTCCATACCATATGTCATATGGTCAAACTCAAGTCAGTTATGCACGTCAATATATAACAGGCTATGACATCAATATGTCCACTACAAAGCTATCCAATTACCAGAGGACCTGAGGAGAAAATATATGAAAAGGAGAAAGCAGCCAGGCCAATACCAGGCTCACGTAGGGATTTATTCTAATCCAATTTGGTACAACATGGATTCCTAATCAAGCAAAGGAGTCTACCCCTAAAAACAAAGGTCAGATATGTGTACTATCTGTAGAAACAACTTTCTCTATTGCTTCGACTTTGATTCTCTGCCCACTTTTTCATTCGCATTGTTTAGTATTCCACTTTGTCATTAATACAGCTTCAATGCTATATTTGAAATATCCTAACAGACAGAATAACTACAATTAATATTACTAAGATAAAAGAAGGGGCAATTTTAGCACAATAGAGAAAACATGATAAACCGCATAAGCATTATATAACAGCAGAGGGGAAAATAATACTCAAATGTTACACTCAAATTGAAGTAGTCCACTTTCATTTCGATCGTCAGAGTGATATTGCTAAACAGACGGCTCATTAGTAGCCTCATGAGAATAAAAATGATAATTTTGAAGAATTTTTTGCATGTGGTTAATTATAACATGGGTTTACTCCATGACTGTGTCAATGCCACTCTAAATTGTTGTTCCCATTCTTTTTATAATAAGAAATAAAGGTTCTTAAATAAAAGTAGTCTGTTGATTATTATTAGCATTACTGTAAAGTGTATATACTGTACTGAGATAATATCCGTGCTGTATTTGCGTGGTACATACATACATACAGTATACACCAGTGGCCCTCCCGTTAACAGACCTTATCCGCCCTGACAGCGTGACGCAGTGCTCTGCTTGAAGCTCACATTTCAACCCATTCTATGTTTTACCCCCCGCCAATGGGCTGACACTGATGGATCCATCACGGAGCTCACGCCGACGTGTGCAGAGACAGAGCCGCGCCGCGGGCCACGACAGTGCATCAGATCCCTGCCCAAGTGATAGTAGAGGAGCATGGAAGTGGGGGGGTGAGGGCTTAGCGATTAAAAGATGATTGGTGCTAGCTGCAGTTCTGTAATGACTGCGGCAGGGTGTCTGCTCTAAGACACCATAACGTAGATGCTGCAATGGTTATGGCTTATGCAGAATGTCAACAAGTGAAATAGGCCTTGTTGAGATCTGTGGTCTGTCCCGAAGGGAAACGGCAAATCATATGCTGGTGTTGCTCTACCTCATGTCAACACGTTGAGAGTCTCATTCCTGCCAGCAAGAAACCTATAGCGGAACCATTCAACTTAATAAAGTGCACAGCTCTCATCCAAATGAGCTTACTAAACAAAGGGCCAAATCCAATAAACTAGAGCTTCCTTATCATATTGCATTCAGTCGTAGCATTTTAATCCCACATAAGAGAGAACATATTGTGTCACTGCAAAGGCCCTACAGTAGTGAAACCAACCAGATCATGTGTCCAAATAGTCCATACACATATCATTAAAGTACATATGACAGTACACGTGCTGTCTCTCAGGAATCTGTCACATGGAAAATACAAATTGGACCACATATGCCCCACCCACTGTTGGTACTAACAAACTAGCGTTATGGAAAGAACCAGATTGGAATGATTCATTTGACACACTTCACTCTTCACACACAGAGACACACACACGCACACAAACATGCACACATAGACACACACAGAGTACAGAGTACAGGGTACAGACCTTCAGATATGGGGCAAGTCAGGACCTGGGAGCTATTGGACCTGAGTGGAGTCACCCGGGCCGAGTGTTTCTTCATCTTCCACTAAAGGTCTGCTGTCCTTCCTTTTGGAAGTGTGTGTGTGTGTGTGCGTGTGTGTGTGTGTACGTGTGTACAGTATGTGTGTATGTGTGTATGTACGTGTGTACAGTATGCGTGAGCGTGTGTGTGTGTGTACACTACGTGTATGTGTGTGTGTGTGTGCGTGCGTGTGTGTGTGTGTGTCTGGCTCAGCCACTGCTAGTTCAGCACCTCCTGCTGCCTGCTCCTGTGCATCCTCAAACTCCTGGTCTCCTCCGCTGGCTTCTTCATGCTCTCAAACATCCGTCGTCGCCCCCCCGCCCCCCCATCTCTCTACCACTCTTTCACCTCCACCGCCTCCTCCTCGTCCTCCTCCCAACACAGCTCCGTCCAGTCTTCCTCTTGCTGTGACTCCCTGGTCGCTCCCTACGGTATGTGTCGGAGCGGAGACCCTACTGTTGTCCTGCCATGTGATCACACAACCATCTCCATGGGAGACTGGGCTTCAAGTGCATGTGTGTGAGAGGGAGAGAGCGTGTGTGTGTGTGTGTGTGTGTGTGTGTGTGTGGTGTGGCACAGCGCAATCACTCCTCTCATCTCTCTCTCTCTCTCTCTCTCTCTCTCTCTCTCTCTCTCTCTCTCTCTCTCTGTCTCTGTCTCACACACTCACATGCACACACACACACACTATTCCCCACCTCTTCCTTCGCTCCACAAATCAGCGACTTTGTTTGGAAGGTAACCTAGCAGCCCCGGCTAATTATGCTGTGTGTGCTTCTGCCCCCTCCCTCCTCTTGTCATACCTCTCTACCTGATCAGCCACCCCCCCCTTTCTTTGCTTTCACTCTCTCCTTCTCTCTCCCTCCCCCCCAACTCTCTCTCCCTCCCTCTCTCTTTCCCTCCTTCTCTCTCTCTCTCTCTCTCCCTCCCTCTCTCTCTCTCCCTCCTTCTCTCTCTCTCTCTCCCTTCCCTCCATGTTCCAATCATTCTCATTCTGCTTGGCACACTTCACCACTCCTTGAGACTTGAGATTTTTTGTCGAGGTCTCCCCTGTGTGTCTGCGCCCGCTGCGACACAGTTGAACTGATCTGAGGGAAGAGGACACACTCATCGCGTGCACTCATGCCCACTCTGTGCTGTGGTCCAGCCGGCACGATCCTCAGCACTAAAGCGTGCTCTGTGCTGTTTAGCTAGCGAGGAGGTTACGCCACAGCTGCATGCCAGTGCTGGAGCTGCTGGCTAACTTCAGCACACCAAGGTGAGAACAAGGCAAACTAGTGGAAAACAATGCATACAAGATGTATATTGGAGAAGTAATTGTGGTGAACCAATTCATACTGAACATCAGAGAAGATGGAAAACAAGCCAGTGTACAGCCAGCTCTAATTTAAGCCTGAATGTGTAAAAACAACGAATGACAGTCTGGCATACTGTAGTAAAAAACAAAAGACACAATCTTTCCCTGTATGTGTTGTTTTGGTGGCTACACAGTAGTGGTGGGAATCACCAGAGGCCACACGATACAATATCATCACAATACTTGTATCACGATATGATATTATTGTGATTTTTAACATATTGCGATATTCTGCGATATTTGGCAATTATTATTATTACTTTTTCCAACTTAAAATTATGTCCCCAAGGACAATTTTTGTTAACATCTGTTTGTTCATCTCAGATAAATATGTATTGCTGCAAAATGTGATTGTCAAGCCGACTAACTGACATTAACATGTCATAAATATGGTATACCAAGTTAAAAATTATCATGTGCAATGTATATAATAAAAGATTGATACTTGCCGTTCGTGTATGGATACAGTATTGCCACGGGAAATATCGCGATACTATGCTGTATCGATATTTTCCCCACCCCTACTACACAATGGTGTTCTGTTTTTGAAGAGTGCACCTTTTACAAATATCAATGTATTGATATAATGCATTGTGTAAGACCGCACATCCAAATCCACATAGGAAGCTCCTTAATCAGTTAAAAATCTGCTAATTATCTATGTTTACTGTGAAAACAAGGTTCTGCAACACTATCACATGGTATGTATTTGATTATTATTGTTGCTGCTATGATTCCTCATATTTTCAACAGTGAATGAGTCTGCTAATACCCAGACATGCAACAAAGGGGTGAGGCCCAGGCCATTAGTAGGTTTGTGGTCAGACGTTTTCTATTTCAAAGAGCACCCTCCCCCCTGGTCATCATATTCCTGTCTGAGCTTTTTCACGGTGTAATGGGCAACTTTGCTGTGGCATCTCAGTTCATACAGTGAGCAGAGACACATATGTAATATAATCTTCATCTTACTCCAAACCCTGCCTACCCTCTGACCAATCGATATGCAAGCCTGACACTGCCGGTACATTGGTGTGATGTGTTCTGTTCTGAGGGGCAAATACTGTATAAGTAAGTTGAGTCCAATGCAGCACCATGTTTATGTTTGATTGCTCATTAAAGAAGAGGAGATGCAGTGCCTCACTTCCCACCAGCCTTGAGGTCATTTATTTGTTTGGCGGACAGTTTTAAGTAGACAATTCCCTTGCCGGCTTTGTTGACAAAGCACAAGCATGCATACATCCCGTTTTCCTGAAATCACTTAGTATGATTCAAGGAGCTTTGTGTTAATGGGATTGCTGTAAATAATGTCATGGGGAAAGAAGGCAGTGTTGTCCAGCTTGGCTAAAGCTGATGGTCAGATGTAAGCAGGGGTTGAGACGGGGGAATATATCCCCTAGGGCAGGGGGGTGAACTTAAATATAGCTCTGCTGATGGCTGGAGCCAACAGATAGACGAGGGGGGTGGAGAAGTGAACGTGTCAGCAGATCTGGGCAGGGGATGCTAATCGGTACCAGCTTCATAGACAAGACGCGTGGCAAAGGCACAGCAGTAGAGGCCGTGGTTCAAGCCACAGTGGCACTTTATCATGTTCTGAAAGGTCGCCTTAGCAACACACACACACACACACACACACACACACACACACACACACACAAGAGGATGGGAAGATTTGATATAACACCTTATTGTCGTAATTTTAGAGTAATTTATGTCAAGAATTCCACCTGGGAGATAAAATATTGAAACCGGTTGAAAGTATCCTACCTCATAGTCCTCTCACTACAGCTCTTATAGGCAGTAAGATATTCTGCTGCTTACTGATTCTGCTCACTGAAGATGCCTAGGCATTCTTATTGTAATCATCCCAGAGCAGATGCCTAACCCCTACCTGCTTCTTAGTAGTGTACTTGCAAATGAACCACTTTGGATAAAACCACCTGCTAAATCATCATTCACTTGCGCCTTTTCTTCTTCTGTGATAAAATAACAATCTGTCAGAGGGGTTCACCTTGAAGCACCAACTCCCTGTCTCCCCTCTTGCTGTCGTCGGTGCCAGCCCCCGCTAACGTCATCTCCTCTGCCAGGTGTAACGTATACAATACTACAGAATGACGCCATCGCATCATAGATCAAGGCACACAGTAGTATGCCACCATCTCTCTACACCGCCATAGCAACGGCGTTTGTCCTGTACACGCGCCAGGTCCATTCAGGCCCTTTGTGATTCAGATTAGGCCCAATATTCCTGAGCCAGTGCATGGCCTTTGTCTTTATGCGTCTCTCTCTCTCTGAATCATTCAAGCCTCCGAGACAATATGGAGAGCACGACAGAGAGGGAGAGAGAGAGAGAGAGAGAGAGAGAGAGAGAGAGAGAGAGAGAGAGAGGGAGAGAGAGGGAGGGAGGGGGCAGGTTGCAGGTATCCTTGGTGGCTGTCTTCACCTATAGCAGTGGTCAACAGAATAGACTATTCTTTTGAGTATGAACATTGGGATATGGGGACACCTAGTGGTACGCCACCTGTATTACGATGACATTGATTGGTTTGTCAGGTTGACAGACATCCCTGGGAAAGATACATGTACACTCCAATTTAACTGGATCTTATACAGGAATAAAAGATTAAAGGATTTTAGGCTAGTTCAGTATAAAAATATTGTGATTTCAGTGGTAGAGCAATTATCTGGAGTGAGTTACATAATATTATATAGATAATGAATTTATATACATTTCTCATTATATGCTGTTTATATGCTGCATGCCTCCTCAGCTAATTTTGGATACAATGGATACAGTATTTAAGTGCATGGAAAGCAGCAGTGTAAGGAAAGACACATGTCTCTCTGTCTTGATTAATACACATCTCTGTCTTGATTAATACACAAGGAAGGCAGTCATTTCGTAGCCTGGTGTAACCAGACATAAAATTGACTTCATGAATAAGGTCTGGAAACTGTGAAGTGTTGTTTCCTCCTACTGGGCGTAGACCTCTGGTTAACTTTGAAATGATCTGACAGCATTTAACCAATTAGCATTGTTACAAATGTTTTGATCACCTCTCTACCACCAATTTGAAACACGCTCAACGTCATCAACATCACCTATGGCTGTGAAAACGTTTATGCGACAGGGTATAAAACAGGGTTTCCAGAATATAACCTCAGCAAAATAAATTTAACTGAGAGCAATAGTTGGGTGGAGCCAGGCGATTTGGCAGAACTTAAGCCATGTCAATAAGATAAAGCTAGTTTGCGATTGTAAGCTAATACACTTTTTTCATATTCACCATATATACCCTTGCATTCCGCAAGCTTACCGTTCTCTAAGGGTGTTGATAAAATGATTGTGTACTACACAGCCCTGGCTCCGAAAATAGCAACAAAAACAAATTGGCAAATGCCTCTCACAACAATGGCCTAGGCTTCGCAGTGCATTTCCAATCAAGCCTCTGAGGGAATTTATTTTGATTTGAGCTCAAAGTTAACAAGCGTTCTCAACAGACCTAGACAAGCATTCTCGACAGACCCTGCCTTTAATGTCTTGCCATTTTATTGGAGGATGGATGTATGCTATAGAGGCTGAATATACAGATCACATGAGGGCACTGCTAGACAAGCGACACATACAATAAATTTTAGGTGCAATAGTATAATATAATATTAAGAACAAATGATGGTCTTGGCAATGAGTTGAAGGTAGGTCTATTTTAGAGCTCACTATTGCTTCAGAAACATGGCACCCTGACTCCTGACATACTGAAAAATAGAATACAGAAATATGCCATAGCCTACACAATATTGCTTATTGTGTGAAACAATGGAATTGCTTACTACAATAGACCAATAGTGTAATGACCAGTGAACAGGCTAGTGATCCTATAATGAAAAAAGAAAATCACCCATTACTTGCACCCATTATCTTGTGTTTTACCCATTCCCCAGAGAGCATGACGCTAACAGTGCTTCGGTAATGGTTCAGGCAAAAGCTCATATCCCACTCAAGACAGGCTTGTTATAAATAGCACTGAGAGAGCAGGCCTGGGAATGGGACTGGCCAAAATGAGTGCACATAGTGAAATCTTAAGGTAACTTGAAGGCAAGTGGCAACATTCTAACACTCTCACGTCGACAAGGGTATTACCTCCTATTGCATTTCATTTTCAAAAGTGGTGAAATTACAATATAAATAATGCAATCTGGAACTCAATTATGTCTTGTGTGGAATAGAATACCGAATACATAAGAAAGCGAATCGGCTGTTTCTTGCTGTGATGTCTCTTGTGAACAACAGAACTGAGAGCGTCAGAACCTGCCGTTCCCTCTCCACCAGAGCGATTTACAATGGTGTCATAAACAAACACAACTCGCATCATATTCTAATGGAATTCTGAGAGACCCTGAGAGAGCGTTCAATTCCATTGTGTCATTGTGCAGAGCGGCTTGACTAGCACAAACCAACTGGGTACTGAGAGATTACACTGTCTGTCCTAATTATGATGCAAACTCAATGCTGCTCGCAGTAAATCATCATCTTTCACCTGCACAAGAGAGAAAACGTTTCATGTCAGTGCATATGACAAGAGACCATATTAAACGACATTACCCAATCACAAAATGTAGTCCACAATCGTCGCCCTCGGAGGCATCTTGTATTTCAACACAGATGGCAAGTAGCAATAATAACATATTGGCAAATAATCTTACTAAATAAGGCATTACCCCAAAGGCTTGGCAAGAGAAGAGATCTATTTTAAAACTACTGTTTGTCTTACCCCAATAAGCGCTTCACAGAAGATGATATGCAACCGCTAAAATAAACGACTAATTCTCAACAAGTTTATAAAGCAGAAGACAATTGAGCTACACTTTCTTCATACAGTGTTAGCAATTATCAACCCCTTAAGGGAAAAATAGATATGCTAATACGATATACTGTATATTATTTTTTTTTTCTGCAGTGACAGCACAGAAGCAATTGTTTTCAGAGATGTATTGTAAAGTATGATGGTGTTCTGCAGTATTGTAACGTCTTGGGCTGTGGGGCCCAGGGCCTCACTCCCCTGCTCCTCCTCACCGGCGTTCTAGCCACTGACCTGCTGCCGTCTGTCCACCGATGCTCCCTGGCTGCCACAACCTTCCTCCACACATCATCCAACGAACGGTCAGGGCTACGCCTGTTTGTGCATCTTGTCTTTGTCCGTAACGGTTTGCATCGCCCTGCACGTTACTGCAACGCTTGCGTTGAAAGACATTAATAAACCCCTCTCGCTCCTGTTGGTTGGGATCCTCAAGCTTTTGCGTGGGCTTCCTCACCTGCACCTGCACTCCCCTCGACATCTTACGAGAACACACTGTTCCTCCAATGCAAAGTTTATGCTATGATATAGAAATATGTGCAAGTGACGTATTGTCAATAGAGAGGCTGGACATATCTTCCCCATCTAGCTAACAGTCTGTACAAGAGTTTAGGGTCTATTTCTCCTCACATCTGCTCCTTATACCTGTTATTCCAATATGCCATTTGTTTATTCTCATGGCTAGTGTCTGATAGACACATTGTTACAAAAATCTGTCTATGGTATTCATTTATATTTACCACCAATTAAATTGGTTCATTTAACATTCAGACATGATTGGTTTAGGGGGGAAAATAGTTTATAATAAAGAAATAAATGTTATATAAATCTTTAAATCTGATTGGTAATTACATGAGAAGGGTATAGAGTTACAGAGGTAATACAAAGTTAATTTTGATTACTCAATAAGATCGCATGGACAGGCAGACCTTTAATCTTTAGCACATGGTATATATGGTGGTAATGATATACCATTCATGCGCAAACGTGCATATAAATCAATGAAACAGATGCCGTTGGTCAATAGGACCCTTAATGAGAGACAGGTTAATTTCCTATAAAGGAATAAAACACATGTCGTTGGTCAATAGGACCCTTAATGAAAAGCAGGTACATTTCCTATAAAGCAATGAAGCAGATACTGTTGGTCAGTATATGAGACAGGTTAATTTACTTCCTAAACATATATCCACAATATAATGACTATTGAACAACACCACCTCATCTGCCTCCTCACATTATCTCCTGTTGGCTCCTTGATAGAGCATTTACAGTATAGGAATAAGAGAGAGGATGGGTGGAAGCTTGTGGGACTTTTTCAATGGGGATTATCAGCGTCTGATAGGATGAAATAAACAGCATTCATTCACACACAGTACTGTCTCAAAAACTGTAGCATTGCCAGAGAGTGGTCATGAGTAGACTCACTGCTGTCATTAGATATCAAGTCTCACAACATTATTGTCCATAGAAAATATATAACTATAAAGGTCTACAGCATTACTCTGATCTATTGTCCCTGTGTGTTGTATTGTTTTGTATTGCATTGAATTATACTAGATATTCCCATGTGTCATAGCACGAGCCACTGTACTATAACGCTATAACGTTATTCTATATATTAATTTAGAGCAAAGGTATGCTATAAACAAGGTTGTCATTGGAGACCACTTACAGTAGATAACTGATAATACTATAAATAAATAAACTAATAATAATTGAAAGAACCAACATACTGTACTGTAAATGTGTCCCCTATATGCAATTGCATACACTGCATCTAAGTTGTTGTCTGTAATGCTCTCTCTCTCTCTCTCTCTCTCTCTCTCTCTCTCTCTCTCTCTCTCTCTCATGCATAATAATCACAGATATGTAGCCTATGCATGAGAGATTAAAAGGAATAGTATCTAACCTCAATGTGTCAGA
>JAODUE010085897.1:0-14321 GCA_027564755.1 Amblyopsis hoosieri
TTGTGAGGGGAAGTACCGTCCCTGGTACACTGCCCCTAGTGGCGTGGAGGCCGCCTGTTTGGTTGGGGCTCCACAACTCATACAGGTTAGTCACAAAGAAAAACCTCTAACCCTATTTTCTGCCTGAATCAAATCAAATCAAAATCAGTTTGCAGTGTTCAGCTGCGTGCCGTGTTCGTACAGACAGGGCGAGCGCACACCGGATGGAGCAACATCCTAATGCACCTCAGAGCTCTGACATCAATTAGGAGAGACAATAGACAACTGTCCTGTGCACCAAAGGCTATAAATAGACTGCTAAAAGCTTGGCCATACAGTAGAAAGCAAATGTGGGCGTGGCACCAGATTGTGTGCGATGGAGCAAACTGCCATGAATTTCACCCCTGAAGGACCCCAGAAAACGGTCCACCTTTGAGTGTGTGCCCATTATGATTTCTCATCACACCAGCTGCAATTCTGTGCTTTTGAGTGAATAATTTATTATCGCTATTTTAATCTCTTTATTGTTTCGTTTATAAAATGAGAACAACTGGTTCTATGTATCTGTCTGTCTGGCTGTCTATCTATACAGTATGTCTGTCTGTCTGTCTGTCTATCTATCTATCTATCTATCTATTTATCATTTGTTTTTTCCTTGTGATTGCACTACTGTAAATATATTTTGGCATTAGTAATATCTTAATATTTCAGTAGGTCATCTGCATTGCAGTAAGTGTATTGCAGGGTTATGTGGCTGATCCTGGTGTCTGGTCACAGGTGGAGACTGACTCATTTCCATCAGTACAATAAGATATTCGCCTTCACCATGTGCAGAGATTCTAATATTAGTGAAGCTGTTGCCACGGCGCAACTGTATGTTTTATTTAGTTTTTTCCCATCAAAAGGATTTCCCATTTGCTTGCCTGTAATCTCCAGCAAGCACGACTGCCTCATGTTTTCATGTATGCCCTCTCTGATAGGGAATAACCATTGCATATTGTCATTATTATAGAAATTGAGAGCGCAAACCTCTATTTCCTCAGTGGTTAAGTTTCTATCCAGCAATGCTATCATATATGTCAAGATCAGAAAAGTGACAGGACAGCAATAGTGTTTTTTATAAATGTTTTATAGTATGCTATTGAAAATGAAGACATTTTGTTGGTGTTGTCTTTTATGTTTGTTTGTTTTCCATTTGTCAGATGTGATTTTTACCAGGATACCATGCTGCTTACTGTAGGTCTGTATGAGTGTGACTTCACCCATAGCGTTTTCCACAAACGGATTTGAACACCGCGCTGTTCTGGCTCTGGCCGTCACCATCTTAGTTCCCCTATTTTTATTTTTTTTACTTCAACCAGGCTGTAAATTCTAACATTTTGCTGGAACATTGGAATCTCTGGGGATTGACTCCCTTTTGCAGCCAGCCTCAAGCGGTCATTTGGTGAACTGCAGGGTTTGGCACTTCCACTTAGAATTTTTTTTCTCAGCTGTGAAGGTTCCTGTTTGCTCTTTCCCCATTCACTAAGATAGGGCCCTGAGCTTGTTAGCCAAAAAGAACTGCCTGGGAGCAAACCCAAGATGGCTGCTGAGTGTCCAGACTCTCAGAGAGCGTTTCCCTGTCGAGCTCCAGCAAAAGCCCCCAGTGTACAACAGTGTGGGCTGTGGGGGGTTTATCTCCGGTCCCGGTGTGGCAGACCGGGATGTCACACTCTCCTCTCTGAGACACAGAGCTGTCACCACTCTGTGCCGCACGTGTGTGCACGTGACTGCTCGCGCTCCTCCCTCCCACGAGTCTTCTAACACGCGATGACCTGCGGCCTCTCTTCCCAGAACCAGCGCGTCAGAAGGGAGCATGTCATCCTTCTCCCCTCCACTTGCTCTAAAAAGCCCCCACCACCCTCAGGGACCACTACCCTGGCCTTTTCTGATCGATCGGCCGGGCCCACTGCCTTCATCTATCCACCTATCCATCCGTCTTCACGTCGTTATGGCTCTGTGCTTATCTCCTGTCGCTCCGACCCGGTGGTAAATGGGCTGCTCCAAGAGCACATCTCAATGCACACATGGATAGTGGCCAGTGCATTGGGATAGCTTAACACTGAGGACGTTAATAATGTATATTATTCACGCTAACATGGCTGCTAAACGGATGGAGCGTCTATGCAGAAATGTGATCACTACATAGAGCGCTGTATGCGGAAACCCGTCCCCCGATGTAAATCTCACTCGTCTTTGTAATCTACTCTGCCCGTTTGAATTGTGCTCGCTACTCTGCAATTCCTTAGATTGCTTTTCCTCTGCATTCACCCCACCCTTCATACACACACACACACACCACCCCCTCCCCCCTTCCCATATTGATTACGCTATGCACTGATTATCCTGCTTGGCCTTGCATGTCTGTGTAAGCTGCAGCCAGGCTTTGATCAGCATGCCTTCCCTCACTTTCTATGCAATGTGGAAGCAAAGTGTATTGACTACAGAGTCAGGTGCGCTGTTGTAGAGGTCTGGAGCCTTCACAAGGGAGGATGGCTCGTTGCAGCCCGTGTTCTGTTGGACATGCTTTTTCCCTGGCTGAGTAGCCCGTGTGTGTGTATGTGTGTGTGTGCATGTGTGTCTGTGCGTGCACACAGCCTGTACATCCTGCTCTCGTGCCATCTGTGCCCAGGCAGGCAGGCAACAGGCCCACGCTACACACACTTTGTCCATACCGCCATTCCTATGCAGCTCATATTGTAACTGTGCTAACGCTTTACATTGCAGCCAATAATTACATGGTAATTGCCAAAGTAGTATACAGGAACAACAGTATCTTCCCGAAATCCCTCTGTAATGGTCTGTAGTTAAATGCACTACACTTTTTCATAAATACGGAAATGTTTCTGTTTTGTATAGAGAGACAAAAATGCTTTAAAATGTTTATTATATTGATCACAAAGTACCATAATTATATGGCGTTAATACTTTTTTTGACACTTTCTTTAGCTTGTTACTTATGCCTGAGCTCGAATGTACTGTATGGGAAATAACAGATTTGCTTTACAAATGACATATATTTGAGAGATTCATTGGTGAAAAACCCACAGAGGGATACATGACCTTAGATCAAAATATGCATATTGACACTTCAAGATGAATCCTTGGAATCTGAATGAATTTCCATGCATGATTTCAATGGCAGTCAGCTGTCTAATTGGCATGCATAATGACAGTGTATTGGGAATCAATATGGCGCTCTGGAGCCAGTGTCAGTGCTGACCTTTGTATGGGCACAGCACAGTGGAGCGCCAGCCAATGGCATTTGCAGTCACGAGGTCCCCACGGCTAAGCGCTCATCTGGGGATGTGTCATCGACGCTCCTGGCCAACGGTGTGCCTTTCTAAACAGCGCTCAGCCAGGCATGAACACTTAAAGCAGTATTGAGTGGATGTTCAACACACACACACACATGCTAGTAAAAACGCTAGAAGAGCCTATAAGTAGATGTGGGCGGGTACTGAGATAAGCTAATGTCAACTTGACGCGACTGAGGCGACAACCAGTGGTGACTACCAAGAGCGACTACCTATGCTAGGTTACCTAGGCAACCAGAGACCGGAATGTCCACCATCAGCTTTCTGCTTCAAAGCGATGGGCGATGAGCGTAGCTTAAGAAGCCGTAGAAGACTGCACAGGGGTGTTAGAGAGACATCAATCATTCAGCCGGATGCTTAAGCATGTGAAATGTAATGAGCTGAAACATCTGTCCACCCAGGGCACCTTGTGACCCTGAGCCCAGCCCCATGGAGGTCCACAGACCACTGTCTGACCCCACCCCGCCCCCACTCTCTTAACCTGGTGCTGGCTGCCATAGGGTGAGGCTTATCTGTGCTGTCTTCATAAAGCTGCACACCCTGGAGGCCAGACCATCTGCCAGGTCTCCCTGGGCACCAGCCAGGTGCTGGGTACACTCTCACCCCGGCAGACACACAACAGCACTGCCTGCCGAGATTATAGCCTGGCTGTGCCAACTGTTGACCACCCAGAGCGCCCCTTATTAAAGTAGACCAATCACACTCAATGCAGGTTCCTCTCAGTATTCCACAGATGGATTAGATTGAAATGAGGCTAACATTAGATAGGTTAGTGTGGTAGTGCCGTTGAGCTCCTCCCCCCCCCCATGTGTTTCTCTTCAAGTCCCCCAGGGTGGATCCCTGGAGAGGGCAGCATGTGTGTGGAAGTACAGCTTTGGGTTCCTGCCGTGGAGACCGTGGCACCATGTTTACCAGAGCATCAGCTCTCTGGGTGTTTGCGTGTTACTGGTGGTGACACAGGAAACAAAGTCAAACATAATTTATTACAAACATAATTTATTGCATTTGCATACTGGAATCCCTGCCTTGGCGTGAGCAGTTCTTGCTGTGTTGTCTCTGAGTTCATTATGAGTGCAGCTAACTGGCACATTCACTATTCCCAGCCCCTTGGGTTTCTCTAGCCATGCCAGGAGCTCTACAGGAAGATCATGTCAGAGGTGTGGCAGAGGGAAATGAAGGTGGAAAAGATTTCCTTAGGGTGAATAAGGATTGTATGCTTTCATTTTTATGTAACTTACATGTCTGCTAATCGTTAAGTAATCTTGGTATTTTTTTTACACTATGTTTCTTATCTGAAATAGGAATGTGTTAATGTGAATCATTATTGCTTTGTGTTCTTGTTTACAAATTAGACATAATTACATATATGTAGCTGTTGATTTATGCTCTACAGTGTCTCTTCCTTCTGAATTACAGACCAGCACACTTCATCACTCAAGTCAAAATCAATTATAAAATATATTACTACACGCTAACATCAAAACTTATTTGTTTTACAATATTAATTGTAGGCTATACTGTATATTGTTAATGTACATGTTTATATTATATTGTATATAATCCTGTTTTTATGCACAATGTGTTTAGTTAGTATATTACTTAAGTAAATGAACATTAAATAGTTTGTTATTATACGCAAATAATTTACAAACTCAATTAAAACTGTGTAAATGGTGGATTTGGATTTATTTAAATTGTTTCCCTTCTGTGTATCGTTAATTATGTCCCCTATAAGTTTTACTCAGCTCACATAGGCCTCCTACCTATGCACACAACAGTGTAGAGAAGCACCTAGCTAACTGCTCAGCTCACATAATAAAACAACAGTGTAGAAGCTCCTACTGCAGCTAACTGCTCAGCTCACATACTACAAAAATAAGTGCCGGGAGTGCGCCTCTTGCTTGGAGAGGCCACTAAACTGATTTTATTGCTATTTAATAATTGCTATACAACATTATTATCTTAATGCAGCCTACTTTATGGGTTCTGCCTGAGAGCCATTTACTAGCTCTCTGGAGCTGCCTGGGCCAGTGGATCTGTCTCCATCTACGTGAATTTACCGGTGTCCCTCCCTCTGCTTTATGATGCCTGATTTATTGTCAAGCTGCGGCCGCATGGTATTAATAGAATAGTGTACACTCAAGATGGCCCTGCGGTGTGCCATGAATTACACCTTCACAATGGTTCTCATCCTGGACTATGTTATTCTAAAGAATATGACTCAGACACTGAAAGGCCTGACAATAACTGAATAGCTACAGTACTGTAATACAGCTCCTCAGCTGTCAGTAGTCCCTAGATACAGGCTGTGCAGGCAGAAGAAAGTGTAGTAGCTGTATACAGAAAGAGTTCCAATGTCATGTTTCACATCTATAGTATACAATACAATATAGCGTTCTTGTCTAATTAGCACTAACATGAAGGGATGGCCCTCTCATTAGCATAGAAATAATGGGGCACACCAAAGTGTAAAGCCCAGCGTCTGTCATCCCCAAAGGGAGGGGAGGTGTGAGTGGGTGCTGGGTGCACTAGTGATAATTGTCGGGAGCACTGTGATTCTTCAGTTGAATGGTGTGAAGGGTACAGAAGGGTACAGAACATGGGGATACTGAACATACAGTGCTATATAACCTGGTTTGCATTCTAAGAGGAGATCTGTAGGCCTGCTAAATGTATTTCCATATCATTGAATGGAAGTGCTGCCTGATTAGTGCTCTTACCGTTTGTAGTCATTTTCTGATTCATTCTGTTGTGGCGACTAAGGTAGATGCAATCCGTGCCTTGCTGTACATGGACACCATTTATTAGACGTGACAAATGTCTTTTCTGATGAGAACAGTTTGCGATAAAGCACCTGTGATTTATCTCACCGTGTTAATGCAAACAGATTCGATGGAGGACTCTAGGCACTGAATTACCTTGACATGGGAATCATAAAAAAGCTGAATAACAGGACCGATTTGGGGGGGGGGTTGAGGTTTGAGCAAACGGTGATACATTATTCACAGAGGAGCCCTAAGTGCCAAATTAATTGTTTTTTTATGGCTATGTATTATCTTTTTTTTCCTTTCCAATTGGGCTGCAGGAGAAATGGTCGCTGCCAGCCGTGCAGTAAAGTGGCGTGCATTCATTTAGACAAGCGCTATTGCTGCAGTGGACCAATACGGTTCAGCGTAGCGGGCCTGGCCCGGTGGGTGGAAGCTGTGTAATTATCTCTGGGTCCTACGAAATGATTGCTAAAGCAGCCACAGGGGGGAGCAGGGGGGGTGGGGGTGGGGCCTCACACCGCAGGTGTGGGCCTCTCCTCGGATGCGTCCATCCCTTCATGTGGAGAGACATATGAGCAGCTGGGGTGGTCCATAACACCGCCATACGCAGTACCAGCGCCTCAATGTGTTGTGTGTAGCCGTTCATCATCACGCTGCCACAGTGATGTATGGGATTTGGCATGAATGAAAGGCAGCATTTCATTAAAAGGAAATAACTTGTGATTGACCTTTTTGCACTCCGGTTAAATTAGACACGGAGACCAAGCGTCTCTTGGGGGACCAAGGCGTCATACATCACAGCACGATTCCAGCCACCCCTGACACTTTCAGCAGCATGCGTGGCGTGGATTAAAGATAGATATAGCTTCAGCCCCATCAAAACAAAGAATCAATCCACATAGTTCTTTGGCTTTGGCCTGCTGATTCATAGAGGTTTAAAAAATAGATGCTATACATTGCCGTATATCCCTTGTTTCCGCCTAATCTAATGGCCTTTGAAACATTTTGAACAGATCAGTGTTGACAGATATGGCATGGCGTTGAGAGAAAAACAGGTGTTTCCTCTTTAAAATTCCATCACCACTTCCCAGCAGTTCTGTCAGCCCACAAATGCAGAAACACAGACATCTGCTGGGTTTGATGGCAGAACAGCACATGAATACTAATACTGTCGGACCATATTAATCTGTCTGACATTCAAATAAAGTAAGCGCTCCGTTTATTCTCTGCGATACAAAGGAACTTTTGAAAGAGATACAGTCGCTTTCTGCAGCGTGACTCAGACAGTGGATGCGACAGATGTCTCACAAGAGATACGGGCTGGACTTACAGTTTCACAGCCATTTGTTTTGCATGGAAAACCTGCCTAAAGAGGATTTTTTACAGACTAACTTTACTTTACAGACACCAAAGCATTAGCATGCATCGATAAAGTAACATTTACGGCAAAGTAGTTTAAGACACTAAACATGAATTGACAGCGAACAAATTTATAAGTATGGTACACTGACGCACAAATTATACCCACAGTGGATGTCCTTTACTCTGCAGTGAAGATCCAAACAAAGGCGAGGTTCTCGTCTGTGACTTGAGTCAGAGGAGCTACTCGTCTGATGTGTGTGCTTGGCTCTGTGTGGACCGGGCGGGGCCCCACCGAAGGCCTGGATGGCTAATGAGGTGGATTCAGCAGGGGCGCAGGGGTGCATTCAATGTCTTTGTTAGACAGGCCTGCAGTCCTCCGTCTCTGCAGCGAGCTCCCGGGGGAGGCCTCACAGACTGGCTAATTGAATCAAATGCACATGGTGCCTCCCCCTTCGTAGCTCGGCCCCTCCCCCATATCTGAGGAGCAAAGGCTATAGGAGGAGAGCTCCACGGCAGCTTTGATGCCTTTGTTCTCCCCAGCATCACGGACAGCCGCGGGGTGCGAGCGGGGAATTCTTTGCTGCAACCAGTTGCCTGCTGGTGAATGAAGGGGCATGCTATCACGGCACTGGGGCATGCAGAGTCCCTATTCTGCACCTTGTCAGTGGTGGAGACTGCAGATGTAAATGGAGTTTCTCTGGAGGAAACTAACAAGCCGCATTAGAAGAAATATAAAACGGTCAGTTGCCAATTAATTGGTTTTCTATCCAAAGAATGATCCTCCTCACGATGAGCAGTGGCAATCCAATATGGAAGAGACCTACAGGGGGTTGGCTGTGTGACTGTGCATACCTTAGTGGTTCTCCTGTGCCCGTGTCATATCCCCAGTGACTGCTGCTTCCCGTCTTCGGGCACGTGCAGACGCAGAGAGCATTTCCTGTGTGCACTCCTGCCCGCGCCCTTATTTGAGAACTAGATTAGAGTTCAGTTCGCAGCAGACAGCGCTTATTAGATTGTGTCCAGATGCAAGGTTAATGAAGGGTCCATATGTGAGCCAACATTGGTATTATGGGATGCGAAGCAGGAGGTGCTGGAGCCAGCGTGTCGTCCTGCCTCTGTGGATTTACTTCATTGTTTTTATTTATTATATTTTTCTTGTTATGGGCATCGGAGTTTATCCTCAAAGATTCTGCTTCTCGCTGAACTTCTAAACATTGCTCTGGTTCACTAATATAGATTCACTATATTCAGTGGATGATAGAATTGTGATAATTGTATATTTTTACAGTAATATACAATTTAAAAATATATATACATATATTTAAAATGATAGCTGGTCACTGAATTGTAAACTATATTTTGTATATATGTTTTATAACAAACTTTCCACTCATTAATATACATTTTCCTTTTCCCCTTTCTTCTAAATCTGCAACATGCAGCTACATTCTAACATTCATAGTGATACAAGGGAGATCCACTTTGCAGATATCCAGCTATGCCCTGGAAGCACTGTATTAATGAATCCCACTTAAGTGTTAAAGGCTACAGTGTGATTGTGAATCTGTATTAGCTGCAATGCATATCCGCTACTAATGATGTTAGATGGGAGTCTGGAAAAGGATTTCCAGTTTTAAGTTTGATGAGGTTGAGTATAAGTGAACTAGGATGACTTGAACCTCAGATGATGGGCCTTCTGGCTGCTCGATCGAACTAATGCCCTGCAGCACTGTGTCAATTAAAGCAAGGCAGTTTAGCCACTAAAAGCATTTAATTTCAAGGTCATTGAAATGACATGCATGGCTATTTTACTGGAAACCAATCAATCTGAGACTGAAATTACCTAAATGTTTTCAGTAGCTTTCACGGAAGTGGCGATGCATTCTGTGGTGTCGCACCCAGACTCTTTGACGGCAGCCAAGGCTTCAACAGACCCCTACCAGCCGCCATCTTGTCTGGACAGACTGGACTAGGAGGCGGAGACACAGACCACGCCTTCTGGGAGTCTCCATGGTGCCATATTCAACATGTCCATTACACGTGTGCCTACTCTGCAAAGCTATGCATATCTGGTCTGTTGAACATCAACGGACTATCGGCTGATTCAATTAAACGCTGATTAAGATACGCAGTCACCATTTTAGAGGAATCTAATTACTTCCATTGTGGATATTATCATTATCTTGCAATGCATAGACATGTTCTCTTGCATTACAGTATATGTATGGAGAACATATTGATTGTCTGTCCATATAACACTTTGAACTGATCAATGCCCTCTGTGAGTACAAATTTCGAATTCATCAGCCCTCCTTATATTGTATTGATTTTGTGCAATGTCCGCCATGAAAGGAATCAGATATCTTTTTTTCTTTCTTCAATCAGTCAGGGCAAATAGACGCCACAGTAAGGTAGTTCTGCCTGTGACTTATTATTTCCAACCACGCCTTTTGTATGTTGAGATGTCAGAGGAATGACAATAACCGAGAGAGAGAGATATTGAGTAGGCCTACTGTATTTCACTTCTTCTTGTTTGTACATTTAGTCACAGTTTCCCACACATGGATTTAGCTTAGTCATAAACCAAATGAAAACATTGAAATTATCATTGAAAATTTTGTTTTCTTTTGTCTTTTTTGTGCTATTGTATGCATAGAACTATATAAGAATGGTTGTAAGCCATACGTCCACATAATATTAACCCCCTTTATAATTTACTTTTATGAAAATATTAGAGTGAACTTACATTGACCTTGCACATGCTGGGCCATACTGATATTTATGCCTTCAGTTTGTATAGAAACCTGCATTAAACATTTGATTACCTAACTTGTCCCATATCACCTATTCTTCAAGTTACATGTGTTTCATAAAGGATACCTTCACGTGGCAATTATTTCAATATTGACTGTAAGCACGCACGAAATCCTTTATGCCTTTTACACAGGTAGGTGGGCGAAGGTGCTCCCCACAGGCGCGGCCCAGGGTTCAGATATAGCACGATATATGCAGTGCAAGGTGGAGAGATGTGGTGTACAGTCATTTCTGAGCCCCCTGCCGCCGGGCAGCTGTGGTTTGAGAGTATGGCAGACAGAGGGAGGGGAGGCATGAAACGGGTCCTGAATAGTAATAGCTTTACTACGGGCACTTTCCACATTGCAGTGGGCAGTTTAGACAAGAGCGTTGTGAGTATCCCATTATAGGTGCTGCGCCTGTCTCTCAGCACGCCTCAAGAGTGTCACGTTACTGATGTGGGGCCACAGTGACATCTAGTGGCTCTTTGGTGTTTGGTCATTGTCGGCTGGAATGAAGAGTGAACCGTGGTGAACTGTTTATTTTGTTGCTTTAAACTAATATTCTAGCTAACAATAAGTATTGTTCAATAAGTTAAAACAATGTTTTAGAGCGAGGCTGTTTGTGGAGGAAGCTTGTAGTGCCAAAAGAGAAGCACACGAATAGCAGAACAGAGTAATACAATTGCTAATATTATTTAATAACAACATCTGTTTCCTGTGCAGATCTATCCAACCACAACATTATGGCTGCTGACCTTGACTCGATCCTGCCTTCCATGTGAGTTGTAATCGCCCATTGTTGTGTTGTTACTGTGCTGGCCCGCAGACAAAGAAAGAAATCAGCCTTCGCAGCATTTCACGAGTCTCGCACTTCAGATAATGAAAGAGCGGTCCTGCGTCAACACATTGCATCGCGGTGCTGGCAGGCGCATATAGCGATGCAGGCTGGCCTTGGGAGAGGAAAGCGGGACGCCTGTCAGACTAGAGGCGTGTGTGGGTGGGATCATGAATGTGGGCGATGAGAGCGGAGAGCTTTGGAGATCTTGACCGCACAGGGGTTATCATTGGCCAAGGCTCTGGGAGATGTGGATGAATAGGCTCCTGGCGAATATTCATCAGTCAGGGTTAAGCCCAGCCATCACATTAAATTTAAACATTTGGGGCAATGCAGGCTGTAGTACTTCTACTAGCATATTGTCTCACAGTCTGTCTGTCTGTCTGTCTCGCGGGCTCTGTCAAGTCATAGTCATAGTGTTTTCCATGTGTTTCCTAGCCTTGTTAATTCCCCCTGTTTCTTAGTTTATCGTGTCTCATGTGTTTCACCTGCCCCTCACTGTTGATAACCAATTGTTTGTCCTGTGTATTTACGCCGTTGTGTTTTCCCCGGCAGTTGTCTGAGATTGTTTCCTGTAGTTGTTTGTATTCCTGTCGTTGCATTAAACCTGTTCACGCCTATAATTGTCTTTTTAAAGGGTTACCATAAGTACTGTAGCTGCACTGCATTTACAGAACGGGTATTCTTTGAGCCACAGCAGACTCATTAAGACAGCTCTTGTTGTGGTTATTTACTACTGGTGGTGTCACTGCTGTGTTTAATGTGTTACTCCTGAGGCTTTCAGATAAGCACCGAGTGGGGGCGCAGGGAGTTTATGTTTCTGGTGCCCTGAGCTGAGCTGGGCTGCGCTGTTTGAAGTGCCATGCCGGTGTCTGTATCTCCGCCTAGCAGCTGGAGACACACGTTTTAGAGAAACACTGTATATAGAGCTATTCTCACTCCTGCTAAATGTGTCACGCCGCAGCCCGCCACCAGAATACAGATGTCCTGGTGCTCAGTGAAGATGTCCCGGTTGTGCATGCTATTGTCTAGCTGTCTTGTATCAGGTCAGCGCCAGTTAATGGGCTATCGCCTGTCTAATGCAGTGCTGTCTATCAGGAGACTTTGCTGAATAGTGCAGCATGGTCATTAATGAATGGGGAGTACAAAGAAGGGTTGAAGGGTTAACCGCTTTATTCTGGGTCCTTATCTGATTGTACAAATGTAAATGTTGTAAGCAGAGCACACGGCTTGCTGTGCATTGGCTCCACAGGGTCGGGTTAAGGCAAATGTAAGTGTTTAACCCTCCTATGGACCCCGGGCCCATGCCATTAATTCTACTCTCCATGTGATTTATGGTCTTTACAAGGTTAAAGCTGTGGCTGAGAACGAACAGACAAAATACAAATATTCATCCGCTCTCCGTGTGGATGCACGCGCCCACCGTAATAGAAGCAGTTTATCTGCTCATCACCCGGGCCATTGACCTGGCCTTTTATGGTGATGTCTGTATTGACCTACCTACTCCTACTGCTTTACATACAGGCCAGATAAATAAAGCTGTGGGTCACAAAAGCACACACACACACACACACACACACACGTGGTTCCTCATGGTTGCAGCCATGAGGAGCACATCTTATGTTAGGGTGTTTTGGTGTCCCAGCCCTGCTCCTGGCACATTAATCACATCAGCTGACCTCAGACCTGTGTTTTGGGGGAAGGGGTGGGCGGGCGGGTGAGCGTTGACATCGATGCGTTCCCGGTCTGCCCTCTGATTTAAATTCAATCCCGGAGACAGGTCTGCCAAAATGGGAGTGATGTATGATCCCACAGGCACACCTACCACCCTCTCATCAATCTACATGTTTCTAGCGTGTCCTCGAGCGCACGCCATCATGTTCCATTTGTGTCTGCGTTTCTTTGTCCTTGTTGAGTAATCATCTCATTAGCTATCTACACAACAACATTACATCAGTGACCTACTGTGTTTCATGATTCCCAAATCCCAAACTTAAAACTTAACTTCTGATTTTCTTTTATTCCAGCCAATGTCATTCTATGCAGACATATTTGCACATATTTCACTGTCGAGGCATCCATTTTGGCTAAAAACAAGATTAGCGTTTTCATGTTTCCTCGAGCCCTTCAACAGCAAGCAGTTTTTTCTAAATGTCAGCTTCTATGTAATCCATTAAACCTGGGCTGTATCGTATTTTCGAAAAGGTCACATCAAGCCATGGTGGGAAAGCAGAAACAGATACAGTTGTGATCTGGCTGTGTGTGTGTGTGCCTACATACTGTTTGACTGTAAGATTAGGATATTATAGGCTACACATAACATCAGGAGAGCTGTGCCCCAAATATGATATATTAGTCCAATGTGCACTATTGTGAGATTTAGTATAATGAAGAGCTACATAATTTTCCATAAGTGTTTCCTGTTTAAGTATCAAATTAAATAGTAATATAAAATCAATATAGATAATTCCATGGGTCCATGCTATAATGTAATAGGGTGCAGTTATGCTTGGTTTGGTAGAATCATAATGTGACCATACTATCTATAGCCACGATAACTTGACATTGCTGTTATAGTCAGCATATGGTGGACTCAAAGTTTTGTTAAACCCTCGACATACTGTAGCTGTCTTCCCTCAATATTTACATCCTCCCGATGAGGTTCGTCTTAAATCAACCTCTTGCTCGAGGTAGGCAATAGCCTGACAACTCACATGGTATTAATCAATGTCTCAACATTATATACATATATACATATATTCTGTTTGGGATCAATAACCATACTGTAAAAATGTAATTCTCCATATTAGATTCTACAAACCAGAATTACTTGGTATGGCATAATCTTTGTAAACATGGTGTAAGTCATTGTAAATCAGAGTAATTTAAAAATTGTGATCATAGATATGCATCCTGCAATGGTAACCTGCAGGAATACATGCTTTTCATGGCGGCCTTAAGCCTGCTTTAATGTGTTGCCCTGTTTGTTTATAGACCAGTGAGCTCACTGCAGTATAATAACATTTGACTGAAGTTGATTTACTGATAATCCTTGTTTTAATATTCCCACACACTGTCAGTGTCACATGTCCTTGAAGCAAGGGTGCTTGTTGCCCTTGACTTTCTCTGTCTCTTGTGGGGGGGGGGGGGGGGGGGGGGGGGGGGGGGGGGGGGGGGGGGGGGGGGGGGGGCGCGGGGGCGGGGCGCGCCGGGGGCGGGCCGCCGG
>JAODUE010085908.1:1514-14320 GCA_027564755.1 Amblyopsis hoosieri
GACTTTTTCTTGTGTTTTCCGGGGCGGGATGGGCTTCACACGCCATTGTTTTTTAAACCAAACCCCCCCCCCCCCCCCCCCCGCCCACAACAGCTAAAACGTAATCTCCTGTTACCTATTATCCAAATGTACTGAACATTTGGAGAAAACATGTTGCTCATTTCAGAAAACAAAGCTAGTTATGTCTACTGAAAATCCCAGGTGGGTTTTGTTTTGATTATCTTAAGCTGGTCCAATCGGCTGCTAATGATTTAACTACTGAAATCGTTGGGCACCACCTCTATGACAAATTCATTTATATGGAGAGTTTCCAGGCTGATGTTCAGAGTGGATCATGTGTCACATGTTATGCTATCATGAGAGGTATCTTACCTGTGAGCCATATGGTACACCCCCTAAAGCCACCTTTTGTGCCTACCACTTGTCCTCTCTTGGTACGGCTGACATGGTGAGCCTGGTACACAACATTGGTGGATCTGTTGAGGTCCTGAAGGAGAGAAGACATGGTTTCAAATACAGCCAACATGATTAAGGGCATTTGTTTCTGTAGCCTGGTACGACCACACTGATTGGCAAGCTGTTAAGACTCTGAATATCAATTTGGAAAGTCTCCAGTTGTTTGTCACACAGGGGATGCCAACACGTGTCAATCAGATCAGTAGATGGTGACGATGACCGCCTTCAAGAAGACATGTGGTTTTCCAAGCATGCGCACATAATGCTTTCAGCACTGCTCATTGGCCAGTGTTTCTTTACCCAGCTTTTGAATGATTGACTGATATTGACTGAAAATATGGCATGCTAAGCAAAAATAGCTTGCAAAATCAGGATGGTCTTTTCTAGTGATGATTGACAAGTAATATACAGTAATGGTTTCATACAGTTTCAAGCCAGTTTAGGCCTGGCCTGAAGATACCTTTACCAATGATTGCAACAACATTAAAAGTAACCTTCAACACCATTGAGAACATTCCCATTAAATCCGTTAAACGCAAATCCTCAATAACACTGTGGCTTTAGACAGGGTGAGGTTAATGCAACATAGAGTTACATTGATTTGTAGATGGAGGGGATTGAGGTCTGGAGGAGGGCAGTACACTGGAGAAGTTAACGGACTGGGAGGGAGGGAGTAGACTGGACAAAGTGTCCAGTGTGTTGCCTGCAGCCCAGCCCAGATGATGTGGCACAAATGACGCCCCACACGCCTGTGCACCCACTCTACGCTTTCTTCCCACATTCATCCCTTACATTTGACTATCCCTTCACCATCCCTTCTCCCCACAAGCCATCGTGTGCACGCATGCACGCACACACACACGCACACTAGCCCCTGTTATGTGTTCTCTGAAAGCCCTTCCACCCTTTAACAGCATGCACTGAACTGAACATTCACTCTGTTACACACATGCACAAAGTCACAAGCCAACTGGAATTAAGCATGTTTGTAGGACCCATTTATCATTGAATTGCATCTGAAGGCTAAGCACGCACAATGGCATGACAACTAACCGGTATTAGGCTTAATGTAATGTGAATGTCAAGTTCAAACAGTTAACAACATTCTATTTTAAATATATTCTGTCTAAAATAAACAGATGTTATGTAAGACTGCTGTTTAGGCCTATAGGTTTTTAGTTACTTGTTGGCTGGAGTCCAACTCAAACAAACGCTGTGGGGTGGGTAATAAATATGCAAGTTCTATTATAACTGTTCAGCATTACGTTTTCAAGAAAGTTTAAAATTTCCAATGGCATTACAACAGTATTTAACCATTGTGGCAATGACACCAGGTAAGATATAAAGTGACAAATCAGAAAACACCTGGGCTATGATTATGATGACCATAATAATTAATATTTAACAAAAAACACAACGATGATTATAACCAAGCCACACGAAACACTTCACAAAGTAGTGAAGGAATCTGATATGTAGATGCCGGTATATTGAATTAAAAGCTTCAAAAATCATGTTTAGGAGGTATATGCTATCGACATAGAACTCGCTATATAGGGCTATAGATAGCATTTAGGCTACCTCCTAAACTTTTTTAAGTCATTGCTGACAAAGTTGCCTAATCTTTCTCACCCATAAGATATATTCAATTATTGCATCGGAAATGGTTGAGAAACACATAACCGGTATGGTCTCTGACAAGGTTACAGCATTCCGAGTTATGTTGCAAAAAACTATGTATCTAGTTTTAATTATGTAGGCTTTGTCGCTGTTTAATTTACCAACGATAGGCATTTTCATCATAGCATACAAGTGATCATCTTGGCACTGTTACCAGGCGATAAAAAATAAGAAAAAAGGTCTAGACTAATTTGCGTATAGGCAATGTTAATCTGATGGCAAATAATCGTCTCGTAATGTTCTTACATAATAGCTCAGTCACTTACAGTTCGAATCTTTTTCACTCCAGACATTTTGCTCTAGCGTAAACCAAACAGACTATTGAACCTCGCAAAGACCGCTCGATGAACTGTACTTTGGCGATAGACTACTCATATTAATACAAGTTGTAAAATAACTTCCAAGACACGTAGCATTCTTCAAACCCAGCCTCTATTCCGCCTCCGGTGTCTAAAATCTGCATATTGCTGAATACCAACCAATACTTTGAGATCACGACATCACTGGGCTGAGCTTTGGTTGAGCTTCAGAACCAGCTAGCTTTAGTCAGTGATTGGTAACACTAAACAGCGAGTAACATATAACATGTTAGTAACATGCCAATACAGGAACTTTTGTTATGATGTGTAGGATACTTTAGATTAAGGGGCGGGATGGGAAGGGGCCTGCTATAAACATTACAAATCTAGGCTACAATAAAAATTAATCCATGGTAGGATTATTTCACACAAAAATACATTTAGCCCATGGATGCTGACATTGATGCTTTATTTGGAAGTTTTACAAGAATTGTTGCAAATAATACATATAAAATAGGCCTAATACTTTTAGTTTCAATACTGCTTTGTTTTGTCATTAGAAAAATGTTACATTTTAAATCAAATGTAATACAATGTACCTGGAATGCCTAGGCTGGCTCTTTGGTTATAATCAGACAAAGCAAGGTTTACTCTGATGTGCATGTTCTTCTACGTAATAATAATAATTAGAAGAAAGGAAATAATAATAATTCTGAGGAAAAAAAATGCATTTTTATCCATATTCGTAGAGAATATTTGTTTTTTTACTTGACTTTAAACTCTCGTTATAGATCTTGCATTACATAGAATCTGGGAACAACCGGCACTCTTTCTCGAAGTCACAGCCTTGAAGTAGCCCTCTGTAGTGCTCTCGGACATCTTGGTATAGCGGGAAAGAGGCCTGAGCTGAGGGCATACCAGGGAAAGCCATAGGCTGTTCATTGAGCAGTGGCTGTAGTCTCAGACCATCTTCTCCACAGTCATACAGAACAAACAGCAGGTTCGCTGTGTAGGGTAAAAACCGGCTTGTACGGAAGGAACGCTGCTCATGCATTGCATAGTTGGTGGATGTTAAGCGAATGCTGTCCTCAAAAAAGCCCAGAAGGGTTAACAGGGGCAGGATGGTTTCTGCGTGGCCAATCTGAATTGTGACAGCTTCAGTCACTGTGTTGGTCGACCTGCGGTACAACGTCGGTAGAATGGATGTTTCAGAATCTGAACCAGATGTTTAGGTAATGCAGATATGCAGGATATTAAAAGTTTTAACCAGATTTTGATTGTTTCAGTAGGCTAATATTTGATCTGGTTGTTCAGAAAGTGTTTAGAACCAGAGATTATTCGCATGGTTCAATCTTTTTTTTTTAGCTTTTAAAACAATTCCATGGTTTACATACAGTATATATATACAGTATATATATACACAGTATATATATATATATATATATGGGTGTGTGTGTGTGTGTGTGTGTGTACGTTAGGGTGTACCTTATATGGACCTAACAATTTAAATTTTGCCAAATCTTGCTGTCTCCCCCTTAAAAGTGACTCAATGGTTATCAAATAATTCCAGTAAAACTTTACTAAATGTGGGGTGCATTTAGGGTGTGCTTAAGGCATCTGTATTTTAGTGTGCATGCTGCAATAGTGGTATCGCAATGCTTGCCTTCATTTTCTAAATTATTTACTTTTCTTACTTATTGATATTGATAACAGCTTACTTATTTTACACAAAAGCAGGAAGTGACCTCACAACCAGTTAGTTATTTAGCTTGACTGGTGATGAGAAGGTATTCTGGTGTAACCAGACCTATAGTTATATTCTGGCAACGCTCCATTGGGAAACGTTAATAGTTCTTTCCTCCTACTGGGCGTAGACCTCTCATTTGGAAACTATTGGACAGCATTTAACCAATCGATGATCGCCTTATCTAGCTCTATTCAAAACACACCTGACTCCAATGTCATCTCACTAACCCACACTGATTGGACCGCCAGCAGGGTTTCCAGACAATATCTCTGCAAAATAAATTGAGCTGAGAGCTGTTAGTCGGGCGGAGCCATCCTAATGAGAAGGTGGACCATCTGCCAATAAATAGTATCAGGTTCAGGACTCAAACAGCTTCTCTCAGTGTTTCAAAACCTGACAATGATAAACACCATCATTTCATGGGGAATCGAATACATTATCATAGCTCTGTTTTTACACAACTGCCAGTAACACTGGTCAAAAGAGCAGTGCCTGTGTGTTCTTTGAAGGCTATTTGAAATGTGACCTTGCATGCAGGCACCACAAACATGAAATACTTCTGGAATAAGCCTTCAGTATGAGCTTGGGCCCATTGTCTGTTCCAGATATTTCCTTGTTTAAGCAGTTTACAGGCAAGGTTTTGATGATCCAGAGATAGCAGCGAATGTTCACACACATCATCTGATTTAATGAATTTCGCTCTATCAAATGCAACAAGTACATCCGCGAGACGATTACCAGGAACTGTTTGAACTGGTTGTACTGTTTCTGGGAGGTGTGTCTTGGTGCGTATCGCATTTTAGAAAACCAGGTGCAATGCCCAGTGGATGGCTGCTCATCAGGTATAGGTGAAATCCTGGTTTGTTTAACATCTGCCGACTATCGCTCTAGCATGACTTGGAGTTGAAGTGACTCAAGTTACTCAAATAAATAAACTTTTGCTTTGTATTTCTATTTAACAAAGAAGAGGGTCTTGCACTGTTGCAGTGTTGCTGTTTGAAAATAATCCTGCAATGGTGCAGAAATATTCAGGTGCTTTATGTGAATATTACACATAATGCAATTCAGTGTACTGACAACTTCTAATGGGAACAACAAAATACAGTTACAAAGTTCTATTTTAATTTTTTTGCAAACTCTAAAACTACTCAAAACAACTGATATTTTGCACAAATTATTTCTTCAAAGAAGACTTGAATGAAGGGGTGAGAGGCCACACATTGAATTTTTGAATTATATATATATATATAATATATATATATACACACACTGTTTATACGCACACTGTATATAAACCATGGAATGTGTAGATTTGTGTAGGAAAAAGAAAAATAATCATAATCCATCCATAGTGATGTAATTAAGGTATTATTAGAAAAATGGACTGTAGTCACCTGCTTTTTTAAATAACAAAAATATAATAAAACAGGACGAGTCCCATATTTAACATATTAGATACATACAGTGAAAATGTGCTTACATGATGAAGACTACACAAAGAAAGACAAAGAACAGTATGACAATAAAATGAAAAGGTTTTGTTAAGGTTTTGCAAAGCTTAAAGCAAGTTTTGTGTAAACATGCAGACACATGACTCTTGGTTTTACGTAATTAAAGATTAACTTACTTGCTCTCTGTCACAATCTTGTCCAATCGAGCAAAAACATCATGGAAGAGGATGCAGCTTGACTTACTATTGATGTCATGACCATAACCTCTTTTCCAGAATTGCTTAAGATCATTTGCATACTCTAAAACCTGTTGGAATACATTCAGGTGTAAATATGTAACTCAAGATAATAAGTAATCTGTCACTCTTTCTAATTGATAAAGAGAATGACAGAAAGGGATAGAAAGAGACCTCATTATTATCATTATACGGTACTCAACAGTAATAAAAACAGACAAATTAGACAAAGATTAAGGAAATGCAAAATGTCTTCTCTTTTCAATACATTATTGCTTTGTACTGTACCTGTTTATGTTATGAACATACAGTTTGGGTTCATAAAAATAAAATTATAGCTGCATGCAAACACTCCAGAATTTTACAAAGAAATATGTCAAAGGTCAAGCACATTTATTTTTAGCCATGAAAATGAAAAGTTTAAATTCTGATGAATACCTGGGCATCAACCTCATCAAAGAGCCGACACCAGGGGGAATTCACAGTCTTGATAGCGAACTCATAGGCACACAAGTAAAATGCAGCTTCTGCCATATCTGCAGGAGAAAGGATGTTGATACCATCATTGGGCCAATTGAGAGACAAAGACAGCCTACAACCTAACAAAATAAGCATGTCGATATTCTGCTAGTTTGAAATTCTTAACTATAGTTCATCAAAAAATCCATAATGTTGGCTACATGACAAGTAATAAGTAGGATATGTATTTAGTAACTCCTATCCCAGCTGGTCCAGAAGTTAAATCATTGTTGATTAAACATACATTAAGCCCACTCCAAATGCTAAAAATAAATAAGTTAAGTTTGCTTTCTTAGTTACAACCATCAGTGATGAGACTGTACTGGACACTGAGATGCTCTGCAATCTTCTCCTGAACCCTCCTCATCTCTGGTCCAGACAGGAACCTGTCAACTTCTGCCATAGCAGATTGGTTTTTTTCAACATTTTCAACAAACTTGGTGCATTGATCGAAGAATCTCATCAGTGAATCATTGACAACATGGTCAAACTCTTGATCTGTTGATAAAATAAAATAAAAATAGCTAATGCATTACATTAATAACAAGTGAATTACAATAGCTTTTTGGTACAGTAAAATAAAGGTCATACCTTCAATATTCCACAGCTCTGTCAATCCCCTCTTGAAGGCCAATGTACTGTTGACACATCGGTGCTTGGAACTGGTAATGAATTTGATCTGCCCACCTCGAAGTTTTTCCTCTGAAAACAAGCTCGGGAAAAGCTTTGACAATCGAATAGCCAAATGCCTGTGGTCAGTCACACCTTTTTGGACAAGTCGGCCGTCCATTTCGTTAGTGTACCACATAGTCCACTGATATTTAAGATAATCCACCCAGGGCCAATTACCATATCCAGTGGCATTGTGCAAAACAAGATCATAGAGTTTCTGCATCTTCTTGACGTTCTTGGTTGTCGGATAACGTGTGCCGTGTCTTATTATTGCAGTCACATGAATTTCACGACATTGTGAATACGGGAATTGTAGAAGAGATTTGTTTACAGCAAGTATATTATCAATGAGGTAGGGATTAACTTCCTCATATCTTCCTTTAGTGCTAAAATATTTTGCAATAGCTGGTATCTTTGACACATTATGTTTAACGTGTTTAGGCAAACAACATGAAATTGCACCCAAGATTAAATAAAAGCCACACAACTTTAAGAGACTGAAATACATGTCATACCTTCCCGAATCAATGTGGTTGCTGCAGTATTTATTTTGGGTACTGTACAGATGTGTAAGATACTACTGCCACCTTCTGGACTGGAGCAGATTGTGGGTTGTCTTCTTTGGAATCTTATCCTCAAGGTTGAAATAGTGCCAACTGCTGGAATGTAGGATATTACCTCTCGTCGCGCTTACTGCAAATTGATTTAGACAATATATTTTTAATAGTTGTACCATAGAGCCTCTTTATACATAGTATATTTCTGAAATACAAATATTCCCTAGCAGTGACAGGCTATAATGCCTTGCTATTTGAAGATTGCAATGCCTAGTGTGAATCCACTTATCTTGTTACATGTTGTGTGTGTGTGTGTGTGCGTGTGTGCGTGTGTGTGCGTGTGCGTGTGCGTGTGCGTGTGTGTGTGTGTGTGTGTGCCTGTGTGTGTATGCTATGTGTTATAAAGGCTGCCTTCACTTGATTATATTGTGGTCTGCGTAAAACAATTACAGCATGTTAACAGTAGCCTATTAAAATCTTAGACGCGTGTGTCTTGATAGTGCTCTCATCTCATAGGCCATGGGCATAGATTTCGTTTGTATATTGAGGGGGAAATATAAAGCAGTGGGATGTGTGGGATCAGTGGGATCCCCCAGAAAATGTAGAGAATCAAACACTTCTGTATTCTGGTGAATTTTTATGGAACAATTTTAGACTTTTCTGCATGAACGTATGATGGAAATGTCTTTTAATTTAAAGTAAAACATTAGGAACCCTGTCACAATTAAAAATATATGAAAACTATTGCAGCAAGGGTTATCAAACTTTGTTTTTCTAAATTTCTCTGGTAGGCATAGGCCTATTTCATATTTTTCAACTAAGGCCTGATTTTAACCTATACTCTTCTGTCCTGTTTTCTTTTGGGGGGGGGGGGGGGTGTATATGCATGCTAATGTAAATGGTCAATTCATTCATTTTAATTAATGTATTAACCCATGGACTTCAATTGCTCATATGCTCATGTTCAAACCGTCTGCATATTCAAAGCATATGTGTTTTGGCATGATCTCGGCTTACATTGCTGATTTACTAGTCTACTACACATGTTGGCAACATTTTGGACATAACCCATTCTACCGCCAGGAGGCCCCAGTGCGTATTTCATGTTTTTATTGGGGTAGGGGGGGGCAAATACACTTGTTCAAAATACTGAGATGGATGCATCCCCTGCATCCCCCCTGGAATCTACACCTATGTACAGTAGCATGCCTGATGGACTAGCTCATCACTCCACAACCACATCCAATTATGACTAAGTGAGATGGTCGTTTTACAAAGGATCTTGTCTCACAAAAATATTTCTTATTTGATTTAGTGAGTACCAAACATACAGTAGGCTGTATTGTGCCAAACCCTTAGGCCTAGGCATACTGATAATAACATATCAATAGCTAATCGTATTTCATTTTATCTACTCATGATAATGAATGTGATATTTGTATCACGTGCTTTCAAACACTATAGGCTACCTCGTTGTACTTTGTCTTGTGTGTTACTTCACACCTCAATCTGTGCTGACCCACAAAAGCCAAAGTACAAACCATAATTCTAAGATCAAATGTGGCTACCATTTGGGTTCACGTGACGTCATAATATGGATAAACATTTTTTGGGTATATGGTAAGAAATAGATGCATGAGTTGTCTAATGACAAATGATCCTAACAAATAATCAGAGTATTGAATGTGTGTAGCGATACCATGCTCCGGATAGAAAGACATAGCCTACATTATTTGTGAGCCCAACCATACAACGCCCCATCTAGGGTGACAGGAAGTCTTATTTTTCTTTCTTTTGGGTTTGCCCCATGGATGTATTACATTAAAACATAAAGCCAGACTGTAGCCTATATAAAACTAAACGAACCACATGCATATGAATAATTTCAGCGGGGAATCCATCTGCACGACAGTTGATCATGCAATAATCCACTTTGTGCGATATGACGATATTCTGGGGAGGCTACAAGTACAAGTCAACTCCCACATGTCTAAACAACGACAACCAATGAAATAAACGGCACGCATGCTATCAGATGTAGGCTACCCGTATAACTACACATTTCAGCAGTATACTTAGCGAACATATACAAATGTAATCCATAGCCTAGGCATCGGGATAGGCTAATGCTTTTACGTGACTCAAAGGACCATAATATTTCACCCAGTGCGAGCTACAAGTCGCCCCGATTCTATGCGGTAAGTGCAAACCTGGCAAATGACCCATATGCTGAAAAAAATTACAATTACAGCATTGAATATACAACATTGTACAACAAATTGTTCTGTGACAGATATTGTTATATGTTTCTGTTCGTAATGCATTTGTTAACGAGCTAACGCCTCTTATGCAACTTTTATTAAGTGACACAAGCCTGTTGTAGCACAACTGTAATAATAAGTACAGTAACGACTAGAGATAACACCGTTATAGTCTAGTCCACAATATAGTCTATTATCCCGAATAGCAATACGTAATTTCACCCACAGCTACTTGTGCGATACGGTAGCTAGCTATACGCCGAAGACGCCAGCTTGCCTGTCTATTTTTAGCTGGTCAGCCTATGATATAAGCTCTTAAACCACACGATGCAAGGGTTATGCTACAGAATGTATACAGTAGCCTAATGTAACACTGCATTCGTTTCTGCGACGTGAAACCTTTTTCTGGCGTAATAATGTATGCCAAATTGTCGGTGAATCACCGATGATTAACTGTTTATTCCCTCAGTCCCTTGCCTTCGCTACACTCAGCCCCCCATACGCCCCCTAGTTCTGTGTCGTCTCCTGCTTATTTATTTGCTAGCGTCAAGATCAGACGTTAACTGTTCCTGACCGTACCGTACATTTATATTGTAATGTTTGTATTTCCTATTTAGAATGGACCAGCAACATTTGTTATTTGATCACGACTCACGACCATTAAAATATGTTTTATACATAACATGGGAATGGCAGTAGGCCTGTAGCCTAGAGGCTGCACTACTCTAATCTGGACAACTCTGAAAGAGAAAAACAGGCTCACCATTCAAAAGTCTAGTGTCTTAGAAGACTAGTGATAAGTGTCAAGGGAGAACATTGTCAGCGTTTTCAGTTCAGTTTGCATAGATCGCCTGTTGCCAATGTCTGACTATGGACAAGTAAACAGACTCATCTGAAATATGAAATGCTTCCCTTCCCCCCCCCCCCCCTCTCTCTCTCTCTCTCTGTCTCTGTCTCTCTCTCTGTCTGTTTAACTATATTTAGTCTCTTGTTAAATGCTAATTTTGACTACCTATTTAAATGTGATTTTAGGTTTATATGCCCAATCATTAATGGTTTAGGGAGTTGATAAGGGAGGGGCATTTATTTTTCATAACTTTTTTTTATTATAAGACAACTATGTTAACCTGACAAGTCCATATGGGAAGCCATCCATTGAAACTGTTTGAAAAGGGCAAGCACTTTCAAAAATACTTGGCAGTTGATTGGATGAACATCTGTTGTTTTCAAGTTGCTTTTGTTGTCAGCACACATAAACCACGCCCAAATAAACCACACCCGTATAGGAGGGTTCTGGGTAAGATTCAGGGAATCTTTGTTTTGGGATTTAGTAGAATATACAGTATGTAGCCGTAGTACTTTTATTTTCTATGTTAATGTTTTTATGTGAACCCCAGAGAGAATAGCTAGTACTGTAGCTACTTATGGGAATCCAAATAAATGATTGAACAAATCTGACAAGTAGGGGTGTGGGAAAATATCAATACAGCACAGTATCACGATATTTCCCATGGCAATACTGTATCGATACACGGACGCCAAGTATCACAATTTCATTATATAAATTGCACATGATAATTTAACATGGTGTACATACAATATTTATGACATGTTCGTGTCAGTTAGTCGTCTTGACAATAATTTTTTGCAGCAATAACATTTCTGTGAGATGAACAAACCTATGTTAACAAAGTTTTCCTTTGGGGACATAATTTGAAAAGGGAAAAGTAATAAACAGCAAAATATCACATAATATCACAATATGTTTAAAATTCCAATAATATCGTATCGTGGCAAGATACGTATCGTGATAATATCGTATCGTGGGGCTTATGGTGATTCCCACCCCTACTGACAAGGCAAGTCAGTGTTTTTTTAATGCTTATAGTAACATTGAGGTTGCTTTAGACATAGCATTGTTTCAGTCTTGGGTCAGTGAGTCAAACTCATCACTTGGAATGGCTTGGGCTGTCAAGCTGAAATGCATGGAAAGGACATTTACAATAATTGTATAATGCCATAAAAGCATAATTGAAGATTGGTGTTCGAGAGTATTAGTAGTAGTTCGATTCATTCTACCTGAATTGGTTCTACCTGATTTGGTCATCAATATCCAGATGAAACTGCACAAGTGGCATAGGAGAAGATTTATTTTGTATTGTTTAACAGACACAACACAGTTTGATTCATGAGTTGTGGTTCACAAGTTGTGGTTCTATAACATATCATGCCATGAATTTTTTGCTACTTGGCCCAACAAACAATTTTTTTAAATTTTTTCTGCCTCTATAAACTTTGTGCTGTTCATTGATGTCATGTTAAATCTGACACTCCATTCCACTGATGCTTGGATTTCCATAAAATCAGATTACATTTTTACTGAGGAGATTGTTTGATGAGAGCTTCTACTTGAGGCACATATTTTTTAATATATAGGCAATATTTGTAACTTTGTGAATGGAATAGAAAAACACATATTAAACTAATCTGTCTAATCTCCACTTTACATTGCTGATGTGTTAGTGCTTCAGAAGATACTGGCAAATAGGCTTCTTGGCTCTGTTGGGTACATAAGGAGACTTACATGACATGCTAATCAGTGAATCACACAGTAGACTCTACCACCTGTTACATGTGGCTTTGTAATTAACAGGTCACAGCTGCCAGCAAACTGGTTGTTGTGCTATTCAGTTTTCCCTAGTGTTTTCCAGAGCCATTTAGCCCATCGTGTCTCTTTTCTTCAGCCACTAACTTACAGTATACCCCGTGTTTTGTGTATATATATATATATATGTGTGTGTGTATATACATATACATATATATATGTATATATATATGTATGTATATACATATGTATATATATGTGTGTGTGTGTATATACATATATATATATATATGTATATATGTATATATATGTATATATGTATA
>JAODUE010085929.1:0-36168 GCA_027564755.1 Amblyopsis hoosieri
GTGTGGTGTGTCTGTGTGCCATTCATTGCATCCTTTCTAGATAACCAGCCCAGATGTGTGAGACTTCAAAAGGACTTTAGACCCAGGGCCAAACACACACACACACACACACACACACACACACACACACACACACACCTTCCCATAAACATCATTAAACACCAGAGACCCACTCATAGCTGCATCAGTGCCCACCCATCAAACCCCCCCTCATCCACACACTATTAAACAAAAACACACAAAAAAAAAAACAGACAGGGCAGTGCCCCCCACGCCGAATACACACACACACACACACACACACACACACACACACACACACACAGGCTCACACACACCCAGCAACCACCCTCGTAGTCCCAGACCGCCCTCTATTAAAGATCAGAGGGAATCCGTCTGGGCGTCTGGGTGGTGTTGTGCGCGCTACGGCAGGCACGGTGGGCCCTCCATTAAGGCCCCCCTCCCCCCCTCCTCCAGGCTACGTGGACGTGGGGGTCATACCTGGGGGTGCCCGCGACATCCTGGTGCAGGAAGTGGCGGCGGCAGGTAACTTCCTGGCGCTGAGGGGCCAGAGCCCCGAGGAGTACTTCCTGAACGGGAACTGGATCATCCAGTGGAGCGGGCAGTACCAGGCGGGCGGCACCACCTTCTACTACGAGCGCCATGGCAACATGGAGAACCTCACGGCTCGCGGCCCCACCGCGCAACCCGTCGTGATACAGGTCGGTGCGGCTGCCCTGTACGTAAAGGTGCAGTCAGCGAACATACAGCGTACACATAAGCTAATACACTTTTTGTAAAAATTTGTAAAAATTTTGAAAAAATTATCTGGTGTTTCTACAAAGTTGCGCAGACCGCTGCACACAACGCTATCCCAGCCTTGGCAATTTGTGTCTAATGTGTGGTTTGGGGGGGGGCGGAGCTTCTGAGGGAGCTCCGTATGTATGTAACTCAAGGGAGAGGTGTATTTGTTTTGAGTTCAAATAACAACAAACTCTATCCAGAATGACTGGCTACTATTAGCCTGCCTTTTAAGACGAGCGTGTTGGCAAGCTGTTCTGGCATGTGGCTTGCCGACACAAGTGTTTAGAGATTCTGTGGTTGTGTGAGTGCAAGTCGGGCAGCGCTAACTACCATCCCTATCATGCCCAGACATTCCTGAGAGAAGGCCTAACCCCCCAGCTGACATCTAGCCGTTACTCACCCTTACGTTTCAACAGAAAATGTCGGCACGAGCTAGCCAATGCTAATTGAACTAGCCCCTAGCAACACGAGCTAACCAATGCTAATTGAACTAGCCCCTAGAAACGTGTCTCTACTGTGTAACTACTGAAGCATGTAGTACACCTAAAATGAATGATATACACGGTTGTTTGTGAGAGTAAGGGTGAATTCAACATGGACGTTTTGGTTTGTTTATGTGTTTCTATTCAATGTTTTTCTATTCTTTTTTTTTTTTTTTTTACCATTTGGCTGGAGTTTCTTCCATATGATTGAATGCAGCACAACCAGCCAAATGAACTCAAAACCTTGTGTGGTCGTACCATAGACTGTGCTGTATATATAAAGTACCTGACTCTGCCTGTAATGCACCCATGGGCTGCCTGTAATGCACCCATGGGCTAAATGTATGGGTAAAAATAGGTTTAACTGAGTTATGCAAATATTCAGTTGTCAGTGAACAGTGTAGTCTTGCAGAGCCAGCCTTTACTTACTGGGACACAGCGCTGGCTAACTGCGTCAAAACCCACCTACTTGACAGGAGAGGTATTTTGGATTGACATCAACACATCAACAACCTACGTAACTCAATGACCGGGGTACCAGCATCCAGCAACCAGCATGGGATGCTGGTACAACCAGAAACCAGCATGGGATGTTCGGGGTACCAGCAAACCAGCATTCCATGCTGGTTCCAGCATGCAAAACATACCGTATGCTGGTGACCAGCAATGCTGGATTTTTTTAGCAGGGAGGTGTTCTGATAAGTAGGTTTCTGTTAGCACTTAAAATATGTAGCAAATGAAATTAGTAAATAAAGCAGGCTACTGCACTATAGCGTTACACCACAATTACAGATACAGACTTTGTGAGTGACGATGATAACAGCCAATTCAAATCTACTTCTCAATTTCGGAAAGCGCTGTCTATCTTACAGGGGTCTATGCATCAGACGTTAGCTTACAGGGGTCAATGCATCAGACGTTAGCTTACAGGGGTCTATGCATCAGACATTCAGCACAGAGCTGATATGTGACGTAGTGCTAATGGATGGAAGAGGCTGAGAACTGAACGTGGAGACTAGCAATAGAGACCAAAACCTATTTTTGAACAAGGCTGTAAACCAGGCTGTATATTTGTTCTGTAAAGTCGGACATTTTAACATTGGAGTCTGTGGGGATTGACTCCCATTTGCAGCCAAGCCTCAAGTGGCAATTCGATGAACTGCAGGTTTTGGCACTTCTCAGGCCTGGAGGTTCCCGCTTGGGTCGTACAGATGCTTTAAAGCGACAGTGTGCCCTAGATGGTGATTTCTGCTGTTGTCTAGCTGCTGTTCCAGGAGACCAACCCTGGTATAAGGTATGAGTACCTCTTCAAGAAGAACCGACAGACAGAAAACAAGGTGACTGAACCAGTGTACAAGTGGATACATGGGGCATGGACAGACTGCAGCACCACCTGTGGCCTAGGTAGGGATTGCACTAGAGCTCCGTTACAAAGGCAACTTGCTTGCTTACTGAATATTTCCATAGTGTATGTCAATATTATGTGTACTATAAGTACTTACCTACAAGCTCCACTGCTGCCTCTGTTTCATTGTGGGTTTATAGGGGAGCAGTTCCAGCCAGCGCGTTGCTTTGAGGTGGATGTAGGTGTGGTGGACAAGTTTATGTGTGACCCGGACACCCGCCCCAAAGACAAACTCCGCAAGTGCAAGAACAGGGATTGTCCTGCCAGGTCTGTTGTGTTACCCTGGTGTAACCAGACCATGTTCACTTTGTGAATAAGGTCTGGGTACGCTCCATTGGGAAGTATTCACAGTCGTTTCCTCCTACTGGGCGTAGACCTCTGGTTAATTTTGAAGCTATTGGACAGCGCTGAACCAGTCGGCGTTGCTCTACCACCATTTTTACACACACGTGACTTCATCGTCACCTCACTAACCCACCCTGATTGGTCCTCCAGCAGCGAACATGGTTTCCAGACTATAATCTCAGCGAAAATAAATATTTTTGAGAGCATTAGCCAGGCTAATGTTGTGTGCAACCCTGCCATATTATATACAATATGCCTTGAGTTGTTAAACTTGTGTTTTCACTGTTGTGAGCATAGGCTGAGTGATAAATAAATTGACTAACCCTCCGTGACGCGGGTTTGAAGCCCAAGCTGTGCTGGCTCTGGCTTTCGTCATATTTGCAGTACCTGACTCTGCCTAATGCCTAATAGGACCTATACTGTAGAGATCAAGACGTTATAGTTTATTCCTGCTGTAATGTTGGACATTTTAACATGGGGGTCTATGGATGGGGAATGTGAATTTACTTGTTTTTTTGGAACCAACCTGAAGTGGCTGTTCAAGGAACTGTCATGGTAGCAATGACAGCTACCATGCATGGCTGTAACAGAACTGGCGTAACAAGGTAGGTGCAAAATAAAAGAGGTTTAATTTCAGACTATACAATGAGGATGCAAACAGAAACACAACTAGCCTTAGCGTGGTACAAGCAATAACCCGCAATGGGTGAAAACAAATGAACAGTATATAAAGACAGGGGAGTAATCGTTGAACGATGAGCAGGTGTGGGAGGCCCTGATTGCCACCTGTCACAGATCGGCTATCAGTACTCCGGGGACGGCGCGCGAGAGCGACCGGATTTCAGCGTGACAATGGCCTGAAATAAAGTATATTTACGCCAAAACAGAAATATTGTTGTGGCAAAGGATTGATCTTAGGTGCTTCAATGTAATGTAATATACTCAAAAGACCTAATAATGGGCAATATAAATGGGCTGCATTTACATAGCACTTTTCCAAACATCCAACAATCGAACGGGGAAGTGCCGTCTGTCGAGCCCTCTCTGTTTCCATCCTCTCTGGCTTTACTCTGTGTGACTTCCTCACTTTTTCTTCTCTGTCTCCCCCCCCTTTCCCCGCCAGGTGGTGGGTTGGGGGCTGGCAGCACTGCAGCGCCCCTTGTGGGCCGGAGGGGGTGCGTAAGCGCACGGTGCTGTGCGTGCGCACGGTGGCCGGGGAGGAGCGCGTGCTGCACCCCGTGGACTGCAGGCAGCTGCTGAAGCCCAAGCCGGTGGTGCCCTGCAACAGGGACGTGGCCTGTGGACGGGGCTGGGTCGTGGGGGCCTGGGAGGAGGCAAGTCACCTGACCACGCCCCAGATGGTCTGTTACATACAGCCCTCTGGGGAGAACTCCTTTTCTCTCTGTTTGTTCTTTTCTTGTATACTTACAGTACACTGCAGAAACTACATCTAACTTGTGTGTGATTATCTTGTTTTTAGATTTAAAATCTAGTTCAACTTTCTAATATAAATGGCTTATCTGGTGACTTAATTTAAGTAAATGTGCACTTAGTTTAAGAAATCTTATCAAGTGAATTTCACAGTTTTGCTTGTTTTAATCATTATTAAATTCATAACTAATATATGTGCACTGATATTTGAAAGGGCATTTTTTGCAGTGTATGTTTTCTTTTATTTATTTTTATGCATTTGTTAGATAGGACAGTGGAGAGGAAACTAGAGGCAGCGAGACATCGGGAAGGATTGGGCCTTTCAAGCCTTTGAAAGAGGGGGGCTTGTGAGGGGGCAGCCTATGAGGTTCAAGGGAGAAGTGTTTTTGTTTTGATATGAGTTTGAATTTAGCAAGCATTCTCGAGAATGACTCACTAGCTTTTATCCATACTCATTGCGTAATCGATGCGTAATCGATGCGTAATCGATGCGTAATCCATGTGTAATCCATGTGTAATCCATGTGTAATCGATGTGTAATTGATGCGTAATCGATGCGTAATCGATGTGTAATCGATGTGTAATCGATGCGTAATCGATGCGTAATCGATGTGTAATCCATGGCCACTCTAGCAATAATATCTTCTTCTTCTTCGTCCCAGTGCCCGGTGTCGTGCGGGGGAGGCGTTCGCTCGCGCACAGTGACGTGTTCCCTGGCCTCCAGGGGCGCCTGCGACCCGGCCGCAAGGCCCCGGGCCAGGTCCCTGTGTGCCCTGCAGAGCTGCCCCAGCTCTGGCCTCCGTAGGCGGCCGGGGCCCCCGCCTGTCCTCCGCCGCATTTCCCCACCGGGGCGCACTGCGACCGCCACTGCCACTGCTGCATCCGCGACCACCACCACCGCCGCCATGGCGACCATTTGGCGGGAGGATACGGCCGGCTCGGGAACAACGACCGGCCTGGCTCCCGCCACCAGCGCGTCCCCGCAAACCACGACCTCGGGGATCGTCGTCCCCGAGAGAAACGAGAGCGCGGCCGGCGACGTCGGCGACATCGCCAGCGAAGACGGCAGCACGGCTGACGTGGAGGGCTACGCCCCGGGTTACGACTACGTTGCCCAAGACAGGACGGAGGGCATCATAGACCTGGACGTCGCCCCTACATCCTCGTCCCCCAGGACTCCCATTACAGCCCCGCCACACGCGCTCACTGGCGCCCCTACTGGCCAGACGAACATCCAAGCAACACAGACGACCCCAGGGAAGGCCGAGCCCGCCAACAAGAGCAGTAGCTCAGTGCCACGTTCAGAAAAGCCCCCCTCCCGCTCCAAAGGTTCCGCCCACCCTCCCAAGAGACGGGAGCAGATGCCGGGAACCAGCGTTGACCATAGCAACCTGATGACAAGAGAACCCGTTCGCATAGATGTGTTCTGGATCCCGGGAAACTGGAGTGAGGTGTGTGTGTGTGTGTGTGTGTGTGCGTGTGGTCAGCGGGGAAACTCTTGTTGAATGTTTGTGCATTTTTTAAATATTTTATTTTGCTTTTTCAGTATGGTCCAATCAAAATTGGAATAAAGGCTCTCACCAGCATTCTCTTAGCCTTGTGAAACCGTCCTGATCTCGCGGGCTTAATTTCCATTTCACAGTGAGTGTCAGTGTGGAACCGCTCAATGCAAATGCGTTTGTCGCCTGTTTAGCTAACAAGCCTGTTTAGCTAACAAGCAGTCCAGTCTAGCTGAAGCCAGCATACGTCGGTGTAAAGCAGCACTGAATTTAAACATATTGATTGAGTGAGATAAAGGTAGTTTATGACAAGCACTTTTGAATTGAGAGGTTCCAGACTGATGCTGTTGAAATTGAATTGGAGCTCGCGAGAGCTCTTGAGATCTTCGCGAGATCTCACGAGATCTTTGCGAGATCTCACGAGACTAGCATTCTCTGGCCAGTGCTCCACGTCCTGCGGCATCGGTGCGGTGTGGAGGACGGTGGCATGCAGTTCCCAGAAGGACGAGGACTGTGCCAAACTCAAGAAACCTGAGCCTGCTCGAACCTGTCACCTGCGTCCCTGCGCCACCTGGTTTAGTGGAAACTGGAGCAAGGTCAGTCACCTTGGGTGTTGGTATAGTCAGCAATTGCAAGCTAATAACACTTTTTGTCAAATATCTCCTCGTATTTCACTATCAAGGTAAAGGTGCTTTTATTGTCACATACACACACATGTTGTGAAATTCATGGTCTGCATTTAACCCATCCCTCAAGGGAGCGCTGTGCAGCGCCCGGGGACCCACTCCTGATTGGAGCCAGTGTCACTGGTCACATGACACTGAACCCGGGACCTTCTTGCTGTGAGGTCACAGTGCTATCCACTGGGCCACCGTCTTGGCTGCCTATCTTAACGTTCTCTCTGTGTGTGTGCTGAAAATATAATCCGGTACTCCTACACAGCCCTGGCTCCGTAAATACACCGCTCACAACAACAAAGCCGCTTGGCTTCGCAATGCGTTTCAATGTGCGGGGCGGAGCTTCTGAGGGAGTTTGTTTTGATTTGAGCTCGAAGTTAGCAAGCGTTCTCGAGAATGATTAACCCTGCCTAGGCCGGTCGCAATAATTACTGTATCGCCTTATCGCCATTTCTTTGACCGCGATAATACTGTATTTACACGCGTGTTGCTGTCATAAGATATAATTTGAAGTGCTGCCCTGCTCCTGTGCTCGTCTCTCTCTCTCTCTCTCTCTCTCTCTCTCTCTCTCTCTCTCTCACACGCACAGAGTGCACAAAGTAGACAGCGACAGCTGATCCTCAAGGCCAATGAGTAGGCTATTGTATTGTTTAGGTAAATGTATTTTTCCCGACGACTGCATAATTCCAGCCAACTACATTTAGAAGAATAAATGCAAAAATACAGCATTAGTTTTATTCGCTTCAAGGATTGTAGCATGCCTTCTTTGCCAAGCAATGAAACTGGTGTAGCCGATCACAACATATAATTCATGTCACACGACAATAGCTGAACAGAGGTGCGTTTAGAATTGGTGAACATTTTTGCACACGTTTGCTTGAGTTCGCAGCAAACTTTTTGTGGAGGTAGTTCTCAGCGAACACACATTGACGCTGGAAGAAGGGTGACAGTTTCAATCTAATATGTTTGGAATGTTTACACAAAAAGTTCAACATTCAAGGTCAAAGCAAACCAATTCTAAACTCACCTGTATCATTTTGCTGCTGGTTAAAATATCTACCAGTAGAGCTAGATGAGGCAATCAAAACAGTTGTGGCGACACCTATTGGTTAAAGGCTGTCCAATAGTTTAGAAATGAACCAGAGGTCTACACCCATAGGAGAATACGACTGCAAACGCTTCCCAATGGAGCGTGGCCAGACCGTATTCACAAAGTGCATACTGTGTCTGGTAACCAGGCTGCCGGAGGCTGCCTCTTGTACACTAAACAGAGCGGACCGGTTGCTTCCCGTCCCCAGTGTCCCGACGACTGCACCACGGTGGGACGGAGACAGCGAGACATCCAGTGCGTCGATTCCCAGAGCAGGCGTCCCCTGAGGCCCTTCCACTGCCAGGCCCTGACCTCCAGACCTTCCAGCACCCGGTCCTGCCCCCACCGACCCTGTCTGACGTGGGCAGTGTCGCCATGGGGACAGGTATGGTATATACGGAGGTTAAGCTTGCATGTCATGCACAGGTGTCCTGAACTTAAACAGTGTTGAATGGCGGGATAATGTAAACCTTAAATGGGGAGTCAGCTTTATCCTGGAGATAGATTGACAGAGCCAGCCAGGGCTGTATAGAAACACCAGATTATTATTTTCAGCTGGCACACAGAACGGACAACTAGTGTTGACCGTGTGTAGAATATTAACTGAATTTTATTAAAAAAAAAAAATTAAATTAGAGCCCTTCCCCCAGTGCTCTGGGAGCTGTGGCGAGGGCATGCGTGAGCGCCTGGTCTTCTGCCCGGAGCCCCAGCGCTGCAAAGACCAGCTGAGGCCCAGCAACAGGGAGGCCTGCAGCCTGACGCCCTGTGCACGCTGGGACCCCCAGGACTGGCAGGAGGTAAGGCACGCTGTGTTGTTGTTGTTGTTGTTATTGGTTCTTGTTTGTTGTGTTTTGTTGTTGTTTGTTGTTGCTAAATAAATATGGCACTTCAAATGATGTGGTCATTATTGTGGGAAACTATGTTCAGGGACATACATAGGGCGATTGGGAGAGGAGGGAATTTCGAGCTTTACCAGTGTACAGTAGCTGACTGTCCTGCCTATAAATATCTTATTTAGAGGCATATCTGGAGGCATATCTGGAGCAGCCTACGTATAGCTTCCAGACTTTTTGGCCGATTTCAATATGGCTGAAAATCGTCCCGATTGCTCTCATAGATGTTCACGTTAAAATCTTTTTTCCCAAAATGCAGGCTTTGCAATGCATTCTCTATGGCGTTCGGGAGTGCTTGCACTAACGTGTTTACGTCATACACGTTTGTAGGTATCTGTCAGTGACGTGCGTTGTCTACTCAACATGGCCTAGAATGGTTAATCATCGCACATTATGTATTGTGTCTCATCTGTTCTGTCTGCATGACTTAAGAAGTATATTAATATTATTAATAAGATCGTCTATTGTTTATGCAATTGTGCTTTTCCATAATCATTTTTAACAATATCTAAACAGACGCCAAACGTCAATGTTTTGCATTAATTCGAACCGTGGTGGTGGACTACCTCCGTAGACTGTAAATAGTAAAACAAAGTGGTGCAGATCGCACCACACAACAATATCCTAGCCTGTGTTTTCAGTGTGTGGTGGGCAGATCTTCTGACGGATGCAAGATGTTATTTTGTTTTGATCGACGAACTTTCTCTAGAATGATTTACTTACAGTAGAGTTAATTCACCTAGGCTTGAATGGGTCACCAAAACAATTGCAGGAGCCGTCACTGATGTACAGTACGTGTCATTAAAGGTGCCGTTAGCAATTGTAAGCGTACCGTTAATGAACATACTGTTACTGAATGCCTCCATCCACCCCCCGCCCCTTGTGTTCCCAGTGCTCTGTGAGCTGCGGTGAGGGGCTACAGCGGCGAGAGGTTAGCTGTTCCAGCGTGGAGCAGGAGCTTCTGATGCCAAACAGTCTGTGTGAGGGCATCCCCAAGCCAGAATCACTCAGGAAGTGCAGTATGCCGGAATGCAAGATCAGCACAGGTGCTGCATAACCAGGCACTATTATACTGCATGCATTGTGTGCGGTACAGTACATGGTTCTGTCCCGTTACCTGTGTTTACATGACATCACCTCTATTTGTTGTAGTCGTGTGATAATATTAGGTACAGTATGTTGCCAACGCATTCCGATAAACCAAACCACAGCATCGTTTTTTACAGTGTGTGTGCTCTAGACACATTTGCTGTTTACAAACAATGTACACGTGAGCAGGTTGCTGCAGAAGCACGATTGAGTCCAATGACTTGTCAAGCTACTAAAGAGCATTAACCTCCAAAAGATCACATTTAATTGCTTGCAGCCACATCGGCAAAATGATTAAAAGACGCTTGTTGATATAGCGTGCTAAAATAATTCTCTGACATGGTGAAATATTGACTGTTTGTAGCTAGGTATATGTAATTTAGCATATTGTTAGCATCAATATTGTTTTGCTCCAGTGGGCCTAGTTTGCGTACTGACTCTGCCTGTAATGTATTTACGATTAATTTGGTCCAAATATTTCACTTCAACAGCTATACAACGTTAGTTTAGGGTTCCCTGCCTTGTTATTAGTGCAACCTGTGACACAGCTTCTTGGCATGCTTGGTTTTTTTTTGTTAGCAGACGAAAGTACAAGGTGTCGTGCCAGAATGTGTACATCTGCCAAAACTGACCAAAACGTCAAAAGTGTATTTTATGGGTTGTATTCCTGCTTTGATGATATTTAAACTGGTAAAAAAAGGACAGGACAAAATGTCATCTAGGACACATAGCAGGTGAAATAATGTTGAGTCATAAGGATAATTGCAAAGGAGATCATTTTTTCTGTGTGTGTGTGTGTGTGTGTGTGTGTGTGTGGGGGGGGCAAGCTGCTTGCGTGTTGGTGAAGTTGGTGTGACGTCGGCAGTAAATGGGTCTATAGCAGTGTACATTATTTTTGCTAACTATGTGCTACATGTTTTAAGTTGCTTAGTTATTATGTTTTTTTTTTGTGGGCGCTGCCTGTGAATCCTGCCCCTTAATGTTGTGTCTGTGACATTGTTTCTCTATTTTATCCAGGTCCAGTGTGCAGGAAGAACACAATGTCAGGTCGATTCTGTGACAAGCTCAAGTTGTTGGATCACTGCTCTCTTAGGTCAGTCCAGAGACAGTGCTGTATCACCTGTGGGGCATAGCCAGAAGAATAAAATGCCTATGTGACTGTGGACAGCCTCCATATTATATAGATCAAACGTAACCCCAGACAACAGAACACATATTTTAAATGTATGAAATGAAACAAGGCAGAAGAAGTCTGCTGCTCACAGTTTATTTTCCTCCGTTGTGATTGTCTTGCTGCCAAGGCCATTGTACCGAATGTCCAAATAAGGGAACATGTTGACATTGACCAGCCTCTTATTCTACATGTACTGTGATGTTATAAATACACACACAGGTCATTTGCTTTACATTGTTTATTTTTTTCCTTCTTATTTACAACTAGTTAAAACAGTATCATCACTAAGAATTGCATTCCATGTTCAATGTTACAAGCTACTGTATCAGGTTACCCACAATCCCTCACTATATGACATAATAATAGTGTCACTATTATGTCAGTTTAACAGTTTGACCGTTTTCATCTTGTTGTAGGATGAGTAACACAAATTCAGTGTCTTTGCACTGGTTAATAGAAACTTAAACAAGAAATAGTTAATTGTCGACGATTACATTTTAAATGTTGGTTGCAGTAAACTTGCCCAAATTCAATTGAAAGCATCCTACAATTAGATTAGGTCATCATCATTCATTCACTATTATTTCAAATGAACATGACAAACATTTGCAAAGTAGTGAACTAAATCTACTTTGGACATTCCTGCAGTGGCAATAAGTTATCTTACAGAGTAAATCCCTGAGAGATGGCCTTGTATGTTTTCTAATGTTCTGGTTAAAAAAACAAAACTATTAATGTCGTTCAGACGCGCAAAAATCTGCGTTCTCAGCAAGGTAGAGCGCAAAACTAAACTTCTAAACTTTTTGCGTTCAATCTGAACGGTCCATTAGTTGTTATGCTGTCCACATCCTGTGATGCTTGCCCCTGTTTTAAGATTGACCAATGAGGAAAGAGGTGTTGCGGGTCATCCCTCCCAGGCCCAATACATATGGCCTCTGTGTGTGTTTGTGTGTGTGTGTGTGTGTGTGTGTGTTTGTTTTATATATTTTATAAGAATTACTATTGCCATACTGTGCGTGTTTTACACGCTGTTTTCAATGTCTTCATAAATAAACGCAATGTTTGAAAGATGTCTCTGTGTGTTTGTGTGTGATTGCTGAGCATCTCACATTCCTCTCTGCCCTTCCCCTTCCAATCCACCCACAGTGAGCTGTGGTTCTGGAAGGAGCTTTTCAAGGAGTTTACCTTTACAAAGGTATAGTTAGTGAACTGTAAGCTAATACGCTTTTTGTCCTCGCATTCCACTAGCTGTCTCCATACACACGAACACAAGCAGAGCGGTACAGTCTGCACTACACAACGTTATCTTAGCTATGGCGATGTGTGCACAATGTATGGGGGCGGAGCTTCTGAGGGAAAACCTGAATGGCATTGAAGGGAGAGGTGTATTTGTTTTGATTTGAGTTCAACGTTAGCAAGCGTTCTCGAGAATTACTGACCCTGCCTTTAATGGTCGAACGTATATCTATTGAGGTTTATTGTTATGTATCCCTTTTTGGCAAAGCTAGAGGTTAGGTATCTTGCAGGCCATGCGCGGGATTGAACCCAGAACCTTTCAGCCTCAGAACAACCTGCCGGACCCCTCTATAGACCCTTTGTAATGCCAATGGGGGCAGGATGGTCTAGTGGTCTGGGTGTTGGGCTCCCAGCTGGAAGGTCATGGGTTTGAGCCCTGGTGTTGACCTCTGTAAGCATCCTTGAGCGAGATGCCTAACCCCCCCCCCCCCCAAACTGCTTGCATGGCAGCAATCACAAGCGGTGTATGGATGTTTGTGTGAAGGCAAAATAATGTATATACAGTAATATTGTAAAGTGCTATATAAATACAGTTAATTTACCAAGGGGGTGGTCTGTGTTGGTCTGTGGCCCCTGAGGTCAATGACAAGGTCATTGTCACCCATGACTACCTGCTGTTATTACTAGCTTCACCAGAACCTGCAGCTTCAGGCTCTGTTTCAGGGATTGGGTTGACTTGACCCAGATCTCCCCTACCTGCCCGGGGCTCCTCCTCTGCCAGATAACCTGACACGACAGCCTGGCGAGCGGCTCTACGCGGCCCGTCACTCAGCCCAGCGTTGGGGTTAGTCAGCAGTAATGGAAGAGGTAACGCAACACTGGCCCACCGCGATGCCTGGTGCTCCGCAAAGCCCTGCGTGCGTGCGTGCGTGCGTGCGTGCGTGCGTGCGTGCGTGCGTGTGCGCGCGCTCACATTATCATGACGAGGAAATCTCCACCCGGCTGCATTACCTCACCTTAGCTCTCGTTCTATGTTGTGTCACACACACACACTGTTGCTTAATTGAAGCTCTAACCTTGCTTGTATCAGTTGTAAACTGCAGTGGAAAGAATCTTCTGCTGTTGTTGTTTTTACAGTGTTTGTTTTAGTTTTTTTTGTTGTTGTTTTTGGCCGCAAGCCGTGCGTGTCTTTGTTCCTTGTTCCTTGTTCCTCCTCAACTATGTTAAAGTGCTCACAGTACTGTGCCACGAAATGTCTTCTCTAGCTCACAAGCTATAGGGAGGAGTGGGCAGGGGTGATGATGATGTCAAGATTGGGCTCTCTGTTTGGAGGGGCAGAGAGCAATACGGAACGTTCCAACCAAAACATCAACACACAGTATATTTACGCTTTTTAAAATCCGAGCAAACTGCCTTTTTGCTTCCGTCAATGTAGAGTATTTTGTTTTGATTCGAACTGTAAGCACATGATTGACACATACATACACCCTCTTTAGCATCGCTACACATACGATCCCAGTAGAGAAAGATCAACTGTACAGTGCAAGATCAGGGCACAGAAACATGGACTAGCGTACCCCTATTTCTCAGTGTGTACTGTATTGTATGTCAAATGTATGCAATCACTCGGCACAAGTCAGGCCAAGGACCCCTTGGCTGACAGAAGCACAGCAGAGATGCTTGGTCTGTTAGACACATCCACCTGGGAAACTGTCCATTGAAACTGTTTTAAAAGGGCAGGTACTTTCAAAAAACGTACATGGCAGGTTATTGGACCAACCTGTGAACCAGCGGAGCCTGTTGTTAAATCCACCCTTGCGGAAGAAACGTTGGGAGAAGAGTGAGTGAAAACATATTTTCCATGGAGAAAAGACTTTAGCGCGGTTCTTTGATTTTCTAATTAATTCGAATAAATCTACTTTAAACTCTGTAGGACTCACCATTGATGTTTTCGAGTCGCCTTCATCACACCGACCTAAACCTCGCCCCTAGCTAACCGTACGAGGCTGATTTAGGTTTACACAGGATTACTTGTCTGAAACACAACGATTTCCAAGCTCTCCAGACTCATTCTTGTAGCGAAGTTAAACTGACGCTAGCGAGATGGTCTCAGGATAGTCTCGCAAAGTCTATGAGCGGCCAAATGTACGGTTAGAATTTTATAAAAACGGGAATTTTGACAATATTAACATCAGCACTGGTGTGTCTCATCACAGTTCTGTCCCATGTTTAGCTCACAAAACACTATTTCGTGTGCTTACTCTTTTCATTTGTGGAAGAAAACGTTTGACGGACCACCTGCAATAACTCTGAGGACCTTTTAGGGATCACGGACCCCTTGTTGAATATCTCTAATCTAAAATGTGTATTTTATACTCTCTTACATTATGACACCAAATCGAGCGTGTTGCTGTGCTCCTACCTCAGCTGCTGGTGCGTTACCTCACGTTGCTGTGGTTACCTCACGTTGCTGTGCTCCTACCTCAGCTGCTGGTGCGTTACCTCACGTTGCTGTGGTTACCTCACGTTGCCCTGAGAAGAACTTGTAATGGTCCGATGTGGAACAGCTCATCCTGTGCCTGACGTGTAAGTAAATTCCTCTCTGGTGCTGAAAAACTGAAAACCGACACTCTGTGGAAGAGGGGGTGATGTAAGTGCCTTCTCAGGATAAGGTGGATAACATGACGGACATCCCTTCCCCCGTGTAAAGAAGGAAACTGCAGCCTCATCGCGGCTACCAGATACTCCTCCACGACACATTAAACATTTACATTTGGTGACCAACAGAAAAAACAGCGCCTCGGTTACAAGGCAGCAAACATGATGTAATACGAGGTAGCACACTCCCTCCTGTGATGTTTGAAAGCCCCGGGCGTGTTCTTCCTTACATGCGTAGTGGTAAAGGTCCTACTGTATATACAATATTGTCATCGTTAATGTAATGTAGTCTGAGCCTCTTCCGCCTCTTCCATCAGCACTACGTCACATAAGCAACTCTGCGCTGACCACCTGACACCTGACCAGCGGGAGCAGTGAGGGTTATAGGTGTCTTGCTCAAGGACACCTTGACACTTGTTGAGGAGTTAGCGGGGTTCAAACCAGCGAGTTATTGATCACCTATCGCCCCCCCCCCCCCTTCCTCTACCACTGCGCCACTTGCCGCCGTGTGTGTGTGGTCCACAAAGCATTTGTTTTGGTCATAGATGCTGGTGCTCTAGTATGACATGTAGTGGCAGACAAGCTCATACACGGGTCCTTTAATTAATTAAATCTGACTGTGCATACCAAATGCTACAGTGAGGGGCTTGAGAAGAAGCTAACGGAAATGCATTCGTGTGTGAGCCAAAGGGTGAGCAGCGAAGAAAAGGCGTCCGGTATGTTGTGCTCTCATATGGACCCCATCAGCGTGAGTCTCCCCAGGCAGTTAGGCTGGCATCTCTGCACGAGGCCTGTTGCTTTAAAGCCTCGGCCCCCTCTGACCCAGCGCACGCATAGCAAGCCCCCGGGGAAACGCAGACAGGAGACACATGGTTCCCATAGGTTCCCATTTAGTTGTTTGTGAGTTGTGAGTGCGTTTGATTCATGGACCACATATGGATATGAGAGGTGCTCTATGTGAGGTGCTTCCCTCTGTCAAACATCTGCCTAATGACAGTGTAACACAGTATAGAGTACACGTCTATACACATGATGAGATTAAGTGATAATGTTTGCTGTTAATGTTGTTTGTTTTTTCCCAGATGAACTTGATAATGCTGACATTCTCAGCAGGCACTAAACATTAGCTCTCATGGCATTGAGAATTGGTTCCAACCTGCTCTAACAAGGTAGTTTCACCGCAGCGGGACGCCACTCGTCATTTAGAATCAGTAGTGGGAAAGCAAATTATCAAAGACTCAAAGGTCAGGTTCACCAATCCCACCCCAACCCCCCAACCCTCCGACTAGAACCTTTCATACATTCTTTGAGAACATGTCTGCAGCAGCACTGGTTTTAACCATAAGGGCAATTCTGTACACATCAAGAAGTGTATCAGTAAACACAAAACAGCATCTAAGTAAAAGCCCAGCATCATAATCCAAATTTTTAAGCAAGGATTTTATGAAATACGTCACTCTTAGTGACCCATCTTGGGAAGTGGATTTTGAACAGTATTTGCCTAGGGTAGTGTTAATAGCCCCAGACATCTTCTTTTGAGTGTCTTAATTGTGAGCATGGCACAAGTACATACTTGTGCAAAAGTATTCTGTAGGTCTGTAGACAAGGATCAGAAACATATTTGTGTTTTCTATTGCTCATTGTTTTGAACTTTGGAACATCATTTAGAAATAAAGACTTTAAAGGTACAGTAAAAAAGGCTAAAGCTGCAGATCTTTTGCAGTCTCTCCAAATCTCACATATATTGCGTTCAGAAGACATAAACCACAGACATGTTTATAGGTTTATGAAGACTTTGCTTCTTGAAAGAAATTTTGCAAATCTTATGAGTCTTTGTTGTGCATCATTGCAGACACAGCTCCCCCAGGGTATTGCAGAAAACTGTTTTATGTAGAGAGCACTAAAACTCCATAGTCATATTTCTTTACTCTCCTTAGCAACCATTCAGATATATATGTATAGAAGGAAGTATGATGATCCAGCTCTTGATGAATCAAGCAGGGTGTTATGCGTATGGCTGAAATCTATCATTGTGGCTCACAGAAGCTAATTGATTTCAATTCAGTTCCACTACATAGCAAAACAAGCTTAACCAATATTGTATGTAAGGACTTTAACATGTTTAACACTTTCCATACTGTAAAACGGGTTAGCCTAGTAAAATCTTACATTTGACATTGTTGGGGGGGCTGATGGGTCAAAAACACTAGAAACAGACAGCACCTAGAAAGTTCAAAATATATAATGAAAGTCAAACCACATATAAACGACATATAATACATTTCACTGCATATTTAGTTGCACTACCAGCATGTGACAAATAGGCCTACATATTTGAATATGCGTTTTGCTTGTGAGAGGTCATATTACAATAACATTGCCCTACTAATATGTCCAGATCAATCATTGAGTCCCCTCCCCTCTCAGTTTCCTCTGCACTGATTTAGGCTATCACAGCGGGAGAGACACAGCAAAGGAAGCCCTGATAAGATTGCGTTGTTTTGTGCACCCAGATAAAGCCAGGGGGCTGAGTTAAGACCAGACTTCTTTAGCCACAGATCGTTGACAGACATTAAAGGAGGCACTAAAAAAACTCAGTCTTAAGACGAGCAGGAGAGAAAGAGGGGGGCAGCAGGGCAACAGACCTGAGATCAGGAGAAATAGATAAGATTTTTGAAAATAGCCTGTGTAGCATTCTTGTTTCTGCTTTGTTTTTATAGGATAACTAAACCCTGTGCCGCACATCATGTACAACAGCCTCAAAAGGCAATGCCTCAATTTTGGTGGGCTGCAAGCCCCTTTTATTTATATACACGTTGACCCAAAGTACATTCCAGTCCAGGCAGATGAATTAAAACACAATGAGGCAAATGCAGAAGGCACTTAACAAAAACCATGTTGCAACCTCAGACTGAACTAAACGCACAGGAATACAGGTGGGTCTTTAAACGTTATTTAAAATGGTCAGTGGTGGGACAGGACTTACAGTAAGTTGGGAAGGGAGTCTGGCGGCAGCAATAGAAGATGCCTGGTTAGCCACCTTAGGTTTATGATTTTGTTTTTAGACACCTTAGGATGTTTTTTTGATGTAGTGAAATGAAAATGTTTAATTCAATAAATTATACAAATAATACAAACATAAAAACAATACACGTTTTATCAATAATGAATCTAGTTCGATTTGTTTTCTATTTTTACAAAACATGTTTGGCATGGTTGTTTAAAGTTTTTTTTTTTTTTTGGGTGGTGGCTGTGGGAGGTGTCGCACACTTATTTTTGGGGGTCCTGTCTTAAAACCTTTTTCCGACGACATCATGCTCCTCTTCCTCAGGGGGTAAGGAGGTAGGCGTGGGCCTGTCTGGTCTGGCTACGGGCCACTCGGACACCTGAGGTCTGGCGGGTGAAACAGGAGAGGCTAGCGTGGCCGCACAGCATCGCTGGAGAGATAAAGCACGCAGATAGTGGACCAGCGGGGGAAGGAGAGAGCCTTTAGTGATAAGCCTGCGCTCAGAGGGAAACCTGATAGTGTTTTTATCTGAAGAGGTCGAGAAGGATGGACACTTGTCAGACGTCTCATATCTTAGTGGGCAACACGTGGGTCCATTTTCATTTGTGGCGACTTATCACCCAAGTATACCTATCACACCCCAGACACACCACATATTGTATACTCAAGGCAGCCCTTACATGTATAAACACACATATCGTGTACTCAAGGCAGCCCTTACATGTATAAACACACATATCGTGTACTCGAGGCAGCCCTTACATGTATAAACACACATATCGTGTACTCGAGGCAGCCCGTACATGTATAAACACACATAGTGCACAAACACACAAACACATCTGCAGCAGATATAAGAAGTAAGATAATGCAAACTTCTCAAGCGCTGATAGACTGCAATACCATGATAGACCAGTAGGGTAATCATGTACAATCAGTAGCCCTGAAATAAGATAGCCGAGTGTGTTCTCTTACACTGCAGTTTCTGTACAGATAAACCCTGAATATACACACACACACACACACACACACACACACACACACACACACACACACACATACAACATACGCATATATATGTAAAGTACACACATACTACATACGTACATGTATGTAAAGTACACACATACTTGCAAGCTTGCAAATACAAATACACATACAAACATTATATGCGTGTGCACACACACACACACACACACACACACACACACACACACACAGTACATATAAGTCAGTACACATACATGCTTGCTATACAAATACTCATATATTATATGCAACACATAAACACACACACACACACACACACACACACACACACACAGTACATATAAGTCAGTACATGCAAGCTTGCATATACAAATACACATATTATATGCAACAAACACACACACACACACACGTAAGCCAAGCGGGGTGTTGTGTAAAGTAAGGGGGGGGGTCCACAAAGCACACGCAGCCTCTCAGACAGCCCTATTCTGTGATCAGCCTGTTAGGTGGGTAGGCCACGCCTCCAGTCCTGAAAGACCCAGACTAGTGGGAGGACAGCACCTCTGACAAGAGAGAGGGAGAGAGAGAGAGAGGGAGAGAGAGAGAGAGAGAGAGAGAGAGAGAAGGAGGAGAGAGAGAGAGAGAGAGAGAGAGAGAGAGAGAGACCTGAGAGATAAAAAACTTCTTTCTGAATGTGGAGTCATTCAGGGGTGAAGAGGAGAGACGGAGAGAGAGAGAGAGAGAGAGTGTGAGAGAGTGAGAGAGAGAGAGACACACATACACACAGAGAGGACAGAGAGATTATCTGACATGATCTTGGACTGTCCGGCATTCCGCTGTAAGTCTCTCGCTCGTCACTATGCCCTCGTGCGCGCGTGGAGTGCATCTGACGTGTAGCAGGTTAGGGCCGCGCTGCCCTGTACCTCTCTGACCGTCCCGGGACCCCGTACCCCCCCACCCTTCCCCCCTTCCCTTCCTCCTGCAGCCACGCGCTCTTTCTGGATAATGATGGCTCACATTTGGACCGTTCCTCGAAGCAGCAACCTGGAGATTACAGTCTTGCGCTGGAGCGGCCAAGAATGAAAACAGAAATTTCACAACCAATTTGGAAACAACTGTAGAAAACAGAAAACAACAAGAAGAAGAAGAAGAAGAAGAAGAAGAAGAAGGAGACGAAGAACAAGAAGGAGAAGAAGAAGAAGAAAGAGCGGAAAAAAAAAAAGGAATTATTGTTACTTTCTGGAATAAACAATTGCTTTAAATTCTCCCCTAACCGCCACTGGCTTCTTTCACTACATTGGAGACTCTGTGAGGTAAAGGGCGAGCCATGTGGACGTGAGGCTTCGCAGGACGAGAATAAAGCCCTTCTCGCTCGCTCAGAACGGCGGTGCCGGCGTAGCGGTGACGAGCAACGCACAACAACAAGGCTTTCGGCACAGGTGCCTGCAGCCATCACATTTCTTCCTCTGCGGGGTCTCTGTTGCTGTTGCTGTTGTTGGTGGTGGTGGCAGTGGTAGGGAAGGGGTACCCCCCAGACCCCCTCGCCCGGACCCAGTGGAGGGGCTGCTGCCCCTGCCCTCCCAACCTCTCCTCACCCCCAGCAGCATGTTCCAGACTGTGAGGCTGCTTCCAGTCCCCCACACAGCACACTACCATGAGCAGATGGGCTGCTGGAGGGAGTAAGGCCGCCTCCGCTGGGCCAGGGGCTCTATCCGGCTCCAGGACCCCCTCCGGGCCACAGCCCTCCTCCTCCTGGTCCTCAGCAGCTCTCTCTCTGCCCACGTGTCTCCTCCTGGCGCTGGTGTTCGCCTCCCTCTCTTTGCCCGGGGTCGAAGGTCGCCGCCGGCCCACCGCGGACGAGCCGGGACTTCCGCCGTCGCTTAACGCCTCCTCCACCTCCTCCACCGTAGGGGGGGCCAGCGGTCACCCCGGGGGGCCCCAGGGAAGGCGTGCGCGCAGCTACAACCACCTCCAGGGGGACATTCGGAGACGGAAGCTGTTCTCCTTCCAGAAGTTTTTCCTGAGGATTGACACGAACGGCCAGGTCAACGGGACCAAGAGCAAAGACGACCCCTTCAGTAAGTGCCAGCACCCACCTGTCCGTCAACATGTTCCCAGTGTCGCTATAGCAACAGCCGACAGCTGCCTGTCTCACGCCAACTTTGCGTGGAAATCGTAATGGAAGCAGACGTTTCGTGACTTAGCGTGGTGCATCATGTTTGAGTTTAACAGTTGGTTTTAGTAAATAGTTTTAAATGAAACGTTGTGTTTTATTTCTGGAAACCACGTGCGGCACAAGATAGCAGTAGCCTATACAAACTTATCGCTTATCAGCGGTTTAAATGAGACATTCCTGATTGGAGTAGTCTTTCTGTTTTAAATCAGACATCCTTGCGATATCTCTCCTGTCCAAACACTCCGCACACATGCACACATGCGCACACACATGCCCGCACACACACACTCATCAGCACTATGATGGTAGCTCTCAGATGCCCTAAAACAGACCTGGGCCAGATAACTCAGCGGCTATCAGGCCGTCTTCACAGCCCAGGGTAAACAGCGCTGATAACAAGCGTAGACGAACATGGGTGGGGGAAGGATATGGATGTCAGTCCGAAATTGATGCTTTCAGACTCTGTCTCTCTCTCTCTCTCTCTCTCTCTCTCTCTCTCTCTCTCTCTCTCTCTCCCCCCCACTCAGATTGCCCTCCTGCCATCCTGTATCAAGTAAATTATACCCCCCCCCCATTGCAGAGCTTTGATCTAAACATTTGTTTAAGGCAGTTTAACTCGTTCACTTCACAGAACACGTCTTTAGAGAGATTATACGCTACGTGCCGCAGCGTATCAGTTAGTGGGATAACGTTCTCATTAGTGTCCACCGAGCTACGTGTGTGTGCCTATCAGCCAGCGGGTACTCGTATGCCCTGGTGGGTGTGTGTGATGATATAGCAACCAACGGCGGCACATGTACTCACTTATTACTGCCACACACACACGCACACACACGCACACGCACACGCACACACACAGTACCCTATTTAGTGTACGTACCCTGTATATGAAACCGTTTAATGTTCCCTCTTGGGAGTGCTCAGACCGCACGTTCAATCAACGTGACTTATGGGAAGAGGCGTTTGGGGGGGAGGGGGGGTGCGGGGGGTTGGAACATCAAAGTAGGGGTGTTTGTTTTGACAAGGTCACGAAAGAATTGACTTTATTTACCGGTCGCGTCGCACTACGACCGCTTTATTGGCGTTATCTGCTCTGCACATTTTGGCAGTTAGTGAACTAAAACGTTTGGCGGGAAGTGGTGGGAGAGAATTTAAGACGTTTAAGCAATGCTGAACTTTTGTTCACTGACTATTGACTAACCTTGTGTACCTCATGCAAACTGACAGTTTTTTCCATTACATAATCCCTTGTTTTGTGATATGTGAACCGTAATCATTTTTCCATCCGTTGTGTTCCGTTGTTTAAAAAAAAAAACATAATTCTAACATGTCTGCAAATGAAATCTACCTATTATGGAAACAGGTATTAAATTAAGTATATGCAAATCAAACATGATCCTGGTTTACTAAAATGGAAATATTTTAAATGTAATGAGCTCTGTTACATTCACTTCTGTGTGATTATTTATTGATAAGCAACTCCCATGGTGACTTATAATGGAAGATGGGAAGCTATCGGTAGAGAACGGTTGATTAACATCTTGTTTGCTGATCCTTTTCATTTGGCTACAAAACCTCTAGACATTACTCAATTTCAGAATACACTGCTCTTTCAAAGGGGAACAAGTTCACCTGGGATTTGTATATGCGCCTGAGTATTACGGCAGGTGGGCGGGGGGGGATGCTGCGACATGAGAATGGAGCTACGACTTCATGAATGACATGGCTGGACGCCATTGTGGCCACTTCAAAGCCTCACGTCTTCAGTATCAATGGTGGTGCCATCGCAAAGCTGTGCCCAGGGGGGAAGTGTTTGTGTGTGTGTGTGTGTGTGTGTGTGTGTGTGTGTGTGTGTGTGTGTGTGGGGTTATATGCTCTGATATCAGGTTCACACGGTAAAGGATACTACACAAGAGTGGCTCCCCTGTGCTCTGGACCCCCAAGGCTATGGACAAGATCCCAAAGCTCAGGTCCTTTGTAGCCCCTCGATAGTCCCTTGAAAAAAAGAAAAAAAGATATACTATCGAGTTCTATCCATCTAGTGGACCTTGTCCTGCATTGTCCGGAGACTGAGATAGTACGTTGGAACCCTTCTGTCATGTGGAGACACTGGTTCTCCCTGTGGCCCTATGCAGGTACCCCGGTCTGTTAAATGGGCTACATCCCCCCGCAGATTAATGAGGATACCAATGAAAAACTGTCCCACATGGATTTCAAACAAGCTCAGGGTATATGAGCGGGTGGACGGGTGAGACAAAATACAAGTAGGCTAACTAGCTGTATTCTGCGTGACCTACGGTGCACATGCAAATACATTCATGAGTCACAGTTGTAGAATGCATGTTGCCCTTTAACATTACGCAGATAGCTCTGGGTGGTTTCTGGAGTATACTGCTACAGTACGTGTTTGGCTGCGATGAAGTGAGAGGGTGTGAAGATAATTTCAGTTGTGTGTGTGTCTGTGTATGTGTGTGTGTGTGTGTCAAACCGCCAATTGTATGTGTGTATGTCCAGAAAGACATGCACGTTCAGTTAATACTCCTGCTATTGCCTCTAACCAAGGCTCTGACATTAGAACTGGAGTTACTCAGACTAAACAGTTAGGATGGGACAAACACAGACAACACTCTTAACTTCAAATACTTCTGGACTGTGTGTGTGTGTGTGTGTGTGTGTGTGCACGCACGTGTGTCTGAGCATTAATATCCTTTAATCAAAGATGCTGGCTGTTGCGTGGGAAAAGACAGATGGTGCTCTTATGGAGGTTTGAAGATGTATAGTTTTTCACTGAGAGGATGGATATCCCTTCTGTTTGATCGCATTTGCTGCAGTGCCGTACAGACTATAATGCTTTATTTATATTCCAGGGCTGTCTATATTTCCACAACAAGAGAATGGCACAATTAAAACTGAAAGCACTGCCCTGCTTTGTTTTCAACCCTTTTGAATGTTTGGTACAAACTAGCAAACTGAGTTACTATAACAATAACAGTACAGGCTGCAAAACACATGGTTTTTGGCATCCCACTGTGGAAAAACCACCTTTAATTCTCACTGGCATTGTGTGCCTCCATTCCACAACCAACGCACCATTAACTCTTGTAACTCCAAACAGAGCATATCAAATAAGCCACACATTAGGGGGAAAAAAACAGCTTGCAGAGGAGGAAAAAAAACCTGCTGTTTCTCCACGTAAATAATTGCAGACTGGTGGACTTGAAACTGTGTTTTCAGTCTGTGCGGTTTGTAAAATGCACCCCTACACATTGCAATGTATAGGTGTCAAACACCAAACACAGAGGTTTCACATGCATGCAGCACTGCAGGTAAGCTGCACACACACACACACACACACACACACGTCTGGATATTTTATATGTTGGCTGAGATTTTGTGTGAACAGTGCACATTCACCTGCTGCAATATTAACGGCGAGTTTCCACCTGAAGTGTAGGCCGTGCGCGTATGTGAGACCACACCAGCGGGCGCATATGAGCAGCGAGCAAAAAAATAAAATAAAAATGAAATAAAATGGCCCCTGTTTAGTCTCTGCCTCCGGTGGGTGACTTTGATCAGCGATCATTACAGGCTTTCTAATCCTTACTCCACCCCCAGTCTCGCTGTCCGGGCTCCTCTGTCCTCCTCTGTTCTCCGGGCTTTCATCCCTCCCATGTTTACAGAGCGGCCAGTGACTGCCATAGATAGTCTTACAGCCGCGCTGCGTAGTCGACACCCGATCCCGCGCAGAGAGCAGCCCCTCTCAGATCTTCAATGGCGGTTGTGTCACAGTGCCCCCCCGACCGCCGTCTTCTCAGAGCCGCGCCTTGAGGTGCCACTGTTTGAACTAGAACCCGATACAACACCTCATAGACGTGGGGAGACTACAGTGTCTTTTTTAAGAGAGGCGATTGTTCTCAGGAGACACACCTGCATCCTCTGCGCTCCCACACACATGCACACATGCATGCAGTGGTGTGCCACCCCCCACCATCTGTCTACAGCCACAGGCAAATGGGCTTGATAGTAAAGTAGGCCTCCACACAAACATCAGACATCAAGACAGGGGCGAATGGATGTCTGATCAAAGGACATCATCGCCTCTCTGGAGTTCACACCCCCGTGCTCTGTGCGTGTGTGTGTGTGTGTGTGTGGTTACCACCAGGATATAATAACGACACCACACAGGAAGTGGAGAAAGGAAGCTAGGGAGGGATCCGCGAAATCAAACGTGCCATGGGAAAGAGGAAGGTTCACAACGGATGTGCACGCACACACACACACACATTAGATTCAGATGGTCAAAGAGTCACAGTGAGAAGTTCTAGCTTTGTGATAGCATGTACACCAAAAGAATCACCTATGTCTGCCACAACAGTGTGCCCTCGTAACCGATGGATACATTTGCCCCTCTAATAGCCTTTGGGGAAGAAATTATACCTTAGATGCCAAACAGAACAAAAACAACACAATTGGGATTGGTTAAGGTACTTAGGTTTTAGTACAATGGTCAAGGTGTAAAGTGATGTTATGTAAAGTCACTGTATACTTACATAAATAACAGTAAATAAGATATTTAACTTACTTGTGATGGCATAATGCCCATCACATTCTAACTGTGAAATACGAAGGTATAGTGATTCATTAGTAGAGTCAGTGATTGTAAGCTAATACTATTTTTGTATTTTTGCAAATATCTCCTCGGCCCACTAGTTCTGTGTGCGCTGAAAACATATTCTGGTGTTTCTACGCAGTCCCGGCTATATAAATGGGAAGACAAAAAAGTGGTGCAGAATGCACCACACAACACTTTCCCAGCCTTGACAATGTGTGTTCAATAATGGGGGCGGAGCTTCTGATGAAGCAGACTATCTGACTCCACCGTTAAGATACAGCCTGAAGATTATGTATTTATATTTATATGTCAATGCATATCTAATATGTGACCTGTCATCCCTTGCAAGACACCGTTGATTGCTTTACACTCCCTTATCTATGACAACAATGGGCTTAACTAATCATTTTCTTGGTCGATTGTTGCGTCCAAGGAAATTGTAAATGAGTGAATTTTTTTGGCCGGCTCATCTCAAAACATTTAGGAAAACAAAAGGATTACTTGCACAATAGATTCAATGATGGTTCCTGCAGGCTAATACATGCTGAAACATTTACCATATTCGCTTTGTGTGTTTCAGGCATTCTGGAGATCACGTCCGTGGATGTGGGGGTGGTGGCTATCAAAGGGCTGAGCAGCAACTACTACTTGGCCATCAGCAAGAAGGGAGAGCTGTATGGAGCGGTTAGTGTCTGGGTCAGAGGTCAATCTGGATGCTCCAGAGAGAGATAATGATTCTCCAGTGTGGGGCTTGTGGGAAAGAGGGGAGAGGGTCTTATCTAGATTCCTGGGTCAACTTTGGATCATAACCAGGTCACACCATCAAAGGCTGGTTATACGATGTAATGGCAGCATTATAATTCAGTGTATCTTACTTTGGCTAAATGTAATCCCAATGTTACACTGGTTGGAATCCTTCATTTTGCTTTATTTCAACTTCAAGTGTAAACTGTAGATCAGAGGCCAATACTGACATCTTCTTCTTCTTCTCCTCTTTCTTCTTCTTCTTCTTCTTACAGCGAGAGTTCGGCGTTGATTGTACCCTGAAAGAACGGATAGAGGAGAACGGCTACAACACATACGCGTCTGCCGAGTGGAGGAACAAGAAGCGGCAGATGTTCGTGGGTCTGAATGTCCACGGCAGGCCTCTGAGAGGGAAGAGGACCCGTAGGAAGAACACGTCCACCCACTTCCTACCAATGGTGGTGTGAAGTGGGGAGCTTATCTGGATCCAGCAGGGGTGAGAGACAGCACTGGATAGAAAGTAAACAGCACTGGATTGAGTGATTTTGAAAAACAACATGAACACGAAGACGTTTACAGAGACATCTCTCTTTTTGGAAATATGGCACTATAGCTGCTCAGAAAAGAAGTGGTCTCTACTGCGTATGGTGTTTGAGATCATGTTGTTGTTTGGAAGATAAGGCAATATTGATCCCTTTTCTGTGCCAAATGGTTTGCATCTGGACCGGAAGATGTGTGAAATATGGACAAAATATGAGATACAATTGAAGTTGATGAATAGGGGGCACAGCTGTCTCAAACTTATTTATAGTTCAGATTGTGACTTGAGGCGGAAAGATTCTGAATTTTGAAGAAGAGGAAGGTTAGAAAATGGATGACATGCAGAAAGGTCTTGCTCTGTTTATCATGAAAAAGATTTAAAATTTCAGAATACTACACATTTACAGCAAATGTTCGATACTTAACCACTGTGTTTTGACTGTATTGAAATTATTTATTTATTTTGTGAAATATTTAACTGGAGGGGGACACATATGAGACCAGCATCCCTTTGCATTCTTTACTTTTTATAGGAACTCTATTATGTGAAAATAAAACTATAATTTCCTCCAATGCATTATTGCGACTTGACTTTCTGCATATACACCAAATACTGCATATACAGAAATCGGGGAAGCGTAGGGTTTCTCACAAGTCACTAGAGAGCCCAGCGGCTATTCACGTCATTGTAACACTACCGTTATCAAACCCTCTGAGAGGAAGGGACAAAAGACACCCATTAATGCCTAGCCAGATATTCCATGTGGCAACCATTGCACCAATGATTAGAGTTTCCCAACCAACTGGAAACACACAGACCAACCACATCAAAATATGTGTGTGTGTGCGTGCGTGCATGCGTGCGTGTGTGCGTGTGTGTGGGCATGTGTGTGTCTGTATGTAGTGGGCTAATGTTAATGTCTGTGTTACATGATGCTGCTATGTGACATCATTTTTTTCAGTCGGCCTGGGCGTGCACATCAGCATCATTCCTGAATGGGCAGGCGACCCTCACCTCACAAAATGTGCACAAAAAAATACAGTAAATGTATACAAAATGACCTTTGGCTTGCTGGCGTAAGACTTCCCCTTGTGGTCGAAGCCAGCATTACACAAACATTCGGGACCAGGATTGGGCCTGAAACTCTGAGATTGCATTGCAAGCAAAGCACACACCTTCAGAGAGAGAGAGAGAGAGAGGAAATAGGGATGCAAATGGGGGAGAGAAGGAAATGGGCGGGCCGGTGGGAGGCCGGGGGGGAAGGGGGGTGATAGGGAAGAAAGATTTGACCTCTGTCTGGCCACCCACTTGCTTCAGTAATCATCCACAAATGTACTAATCAGTGACAGCTGGGATGATGCAGATCAAAAGCCCCAGGGGGAGATCACTAGCACCACGGCCTCCCATCCTATGCCTCGGAGGGGCTGTGAACCAGGGAAGGTAGAAGAGAAGGAAGACGCTGGGGTTCAGGGGGGCAAACTTTTCCACGCACGGTAAGGCCAGGACCGTGATTCCCGGCCCAGTGGAGGAAAATATGAAATGTTATACTGTACTGTTAAACAGGATTTAAGATATATTAAAAAAACACAAATGCTTTGCTTTGAGCTCTATAGTCAATATCAGTACGTGACATTTCTCCAACTTTACAGGAGGGTCAAAATAAAAATGTTAAATTCACAAAACTTTTGATATTTTGGTACCAGAATTTCATCCATTTCATTTAAATGCATAGGCCCACCTTATGACAATATGAACAAAGCATAGCATACAGTTTAAAATATATAACAATCTATTGTGATGAAATAAAAATATAACATAAACTAACCTTACCACCTACACAAATATACATTTCTCAATGCCAAAAGGGCTTCAGTGCAGTTCCGCCCTTTTGGCTCCAACTGGCTTAGTATGTTCAGTATTTAAGTCTTTTGATTATTAATGAATATCTTTAAATTTATTAAGAATTCCCTTGTGCCCTTTTGGCAGTAAAAGAGCTCATCAAGAGCTTTAATTGTATATATACATCTGTTTCACCCAAAATGTCACTTACGCCCCTCTGCTTCTCACCCATGGATATTTTCCTTTTATTAATGGCAGCTGATGAAATCACCATGATGAAAGATGGCTTGGCTGTATGGCTGGTCGAAATATATGGGAGTCTGTACCAGACTAGTCTATTGTATTTTCTCTGACATGTTGTTTTGCAGCATAGTAGCTACTGTAGCTACTGTATGTTAGTTAAGTAAGCAGGAATCTGGCTAGGACCTTTCAACTGGGTGACTCTAAGATGCCTTCCTATAAGCATTCTTGAGGTGCCTAACCAATGCATGCTCATTATTATACTCACTGTAGCAGCTTTGATTAAAATTACCCAATTCAAACAACAACACACTTTATTAAGTGTGCCACATAACGTTATCATTACATTTTTGTCTCGTCCATATTTCATTACACGGATACTGTATTAGATTAGAAAAATTGTATTGTCAATTAATTTCTATACAATACCTTGCATACAACTGAATGAAATGTTGTTTCCCATTTACCAAAGTGCAAGATGAAATGACAAGAAGACAAACATAAATATAAAGTGTACATATTTTTATCATACATAACAATGTTAGGATTGTGGTTATAAAACATATTTATAATTGAGCTAATATGCAAAACAATAAATAACTAAGTTGACAAATTCTAACTGTGCTTTAATGCCAAGCCTAGGAATAAATATTGGCAAATATACATATAAGGGGAATTTTGGAATATTGTCATTAGATTGTCATCTGTCATTTTGCATATTCCCAAAAAAAAAAATAAGTTTGAACTTCCTCCAAGACACTGGTTTTAGGGAAAAGCACAATAACAGAAAATAGAGGCGGCAATCTTTTATATCCGCATTTCTGGAATGGGAGTGCACTTTGACATAATGTGAGCCAGCTTTTGGAAACAAGTGGAAAATGACTGGAGGCTACAAACAACTAATGAATGCTTTGCTAATGTGTTGAAATGGCTGGTGCAACACACTTTTGTAGTGGGCACCTACTGAGAAAGCAGCGGTAGAGGTACTTGTATCTGGGTCCACATGATCTGACATTCCCTGTGTGCGTGTGCGTGTGCGTGTGTGTGTGTGTGTGTGTGCGTGCTTGCGTTCAGTTACGTTTGCCTAGATAGAGTCGGTACTGTATATAAATTGACACATTTATCTTAAGAGTAAATGCTAAGTATTGTTACTCTATATTTGTGTGGGATATGTCATCTCTCTCATTAAAAATGTAAGCATGTTTTATTTTTTTTAATTAGTTTGCAATACTACCTCCCTACCGTAGAGGGCGACGACCGAGGTTGGCAACACATATTTATGGAGGAAGTGGCTCTCGTTAGAACTAAATAAGTTGTGTATCGTTGGATGATCCAGAAAACATCAACATGAAAGAGAGATAGTGCGCCTTTGTCGTGCTAATACACATATCCGCGTAAAAAAAAAACAAGTTATTAACGTTGGCATTCAAAGCAAATGCTACAGTAGTCTGAGACGTGTCTTGAGCGCTGGGGAAACAATAATCCACCATGAACGATCATTTCGACCGAGCTCCCGGTGCAGGGAGAGCCCGTATGCCGCCAATATCACCTGCCCTTCCCGACGATACTAGGGATATAAAGCCATCATTTTTCAACGCGAGGGAACCCCTGAGACAGCCAAAAACATCGCCTCCTTTATCTGATAATAACTTAAGCAGTTGTAATGACGGAGCTTGTGGAGGTAATGGAGGTACGGTATGGCTCAGTTAGCTACAGTACTGGTACGGTACTTTCACATTTCCTCGACATGTTACTTCGTTTGGCTAACTGCTACCGTGCCATTAGCATTGCACTGTGCCATCTACTTTCTAGCCCTTTTCGGAAGAATATCAACTTTTTATTGAATATTCTCTGATCTGTTCTATACTTATATTGACAAGTGCTGTGCTGTGCTTGTATTGACACGTTCTGTCAAACGGTTTAACTTCAAAGATAACTGTAATGCTAACCGTTAGCTAGCAGACACATTAGCTATTATTAGCGTTTTGGCCTTCTCTGCGGTTGCTGGATGTCTGCGCGTCTACGCAACATCTAAATAACAGTGTGCCTCTATTGTCACCCCGTTTTCTACTTTACAAACCATAGTCAATACTGCTTGCGTAAAACATTGCCCTAGAATTGTTTATACAACCAAAAGTAAGCGTCTATATTTATTATACTGACAGAATAAAGTTTTCTATCCTTGCTGTACTATCCCTATTTTACAGTAATCATCTGTCAATATAACTGACAATCGCAAATTGTTTTTACATGTTTGTTTTCTTTCAGACACATCAGGTCCGCAACAAAGTGCTTACAGTCACAGTATTTCTGAAAACAAAGGGTATTATGTGGATACCTTGGTCAAGTCATCAAAGCTTTCAGTTAATGCTGCTGAGTTTGTTCCAACTGGATTTGTGATTAATGAGGTATATGGGAGACTGTTCTCACGTTCTTACCTTAAAGGTGAAGTCAGTGATTTTAAGCTAATACACTTTTTGTTAAATTCAGTTGACCTGACTCCATCTTTAACTGCTAGCTCAGTTAACATCACTATGATAAAAACCGAACTGTAACGGCAATTCTCGACTCAGGCCCCTGGCCCCTGTTCATGTTGCCACCTGGTTTGTACACAGGACCCAGCCTTTCATGAAGACGGTGAAAGCTATGGCACTGAGGGATCACTAGCAGACATGGTGGCAGAGTTCCTTGGTCATCTGAGCTCCTCGCCAGGATCCTTTGAGGCAGACGTGGACCACATAACTAACATGTTCAACTCCTGGGTTACTACCGAAGAGTTGCTACAGGAGCTTGTGGAGTTGATCTTTACACAGGTACGGCCTTCTCACACATTAGCTCATAAAAACACCTGTAAACATGTTAATGCGATTAGGGCTATCAAAATTGAATCGCAATTAATCGCACGCTTTACGCAATAAATTGCGATTAAGAAATCGCATATTTTTACCTGTTCCAAGTGTTATATTTTTAGAACAAGATATACCAGCTTTATGCAATTATTTAATGCAATTGAATTAATCTTGCTATAAAATATAACATTTAGGTTACATTTTTTACAGGTAAATATATGCAATTTATTAATCGCAATTATGTAAAGCATGCTATTAATTGCGATTGAATTTGCACAGCCCTAATTAAAACATGCTCATCATTAGATAGATAATAATGTGTCATAATGTAGGCTAAAGCCTATTATCTCTACTCGATAGGTAATAATTAGCTTTACTGTAGGTCACCTATCACAGTTCTTCTATAAAGCTGTATTTGATTTCAGTCGACAGCCATACCAAATTTCTCGTACACGGGCACCAGACTTTGCAACCACCTGTCTCACCATCTTGCCTTCAGCCCATCGAGTGGAAACTTCCGTCAGCTCCTCCTAAAAAGGTGAGTTTTGTACCTGGGTTGCACTATATTGACAAAATTTGAATATTGATAATGAAAACTGCAATATCGATATTAATTTCAATATTTTTAAACATAAGTAAAAACACAAACGTTATGAGAAAATGCATAAATATAAATTCATACCATATTCTAACATGTTTTCTTAATCTTCCAACATATTTCAACTGATTGCATTTATTGTTCAGTAGGCTATTCACCTAACATGCCATGAATGTTTTAGGACAGTTCAATTATATAGAATCATGAATATATTTACATAGCCTACCTTTATGAAAAGTGACAACATATTAAGGGAAGCAACAAAGTTACATACAGTAGCCTAGACTAGGCTATATTGGGTAGAATCGCAGAGCTAGCCTTTACTTAAGTGACGTAATGCTAACGGACGTAAGAGGCTGACTTTGACAACAACGCTGTCGAATCGATTGAATGCGCTGGGCCTGCGGGGTTACAAACTAAGAACTATTTTATTAGTAAGCCTATGCTACTGTAGGCTATGTAGGCTAGATGTAAATGAAGCGTCATCCCAGCATGCAGTGTTTTAACCAGGTAATCACTCTCCTTCATCCCGCTGAACATCAAACGTGAAACGGACACAAAGCAAACACGGGCACGGCCCCGCGGAGCCGGAAAGTCGCTCGCACCTTATTTCAAGAGGGAAGCCTTCGTCCTTCTAAATGCAGAACCGGCAGATAAGCGAAGCCAATCCGTGGATCCGCTGAGCTGCTCTCTGCGTGGTGTGTGAAGGAGCGCTGCCACTTACTGCCTTCGCCAGGTGTTCGTTGATGCAAAACAAACCCACAATACTCTACGTCTACCAGGTTGCTCTGGTTCATGATGGATGCTCTCACGCTGGTCAGGTTGATCTGGTTCATGATGGATGCTCTCACGCTGGTCAGGTTGCTCTGGTTCATGATGGATGCTGTCACGCTGGTCAGGTTGCTCTGGTTCATGATGGATGCTCTCACGCTGGTCAGGTTGATCTGGTTCATGATGGATGCTCTCACGCTGGTCAGGTTGCTCTGGTTCATGATGGATGCTGTCACGCTGGTCAGGTTGCTCTGGTTCATGATGGATGCTCTCACGCTGGTCAGGTTGCTCTGGTTCATGTTGGATGCTGTCATGCTGGTAGGCTATTTACCATGAGCTGTAATCAAACACTGTTTTAATAATAATTAATATTTGGAACGATAATACTAACCGTCGGGAATTTTACCATGGTTTATCGTGAAACCGGTAACCTTTAGATCCCTACAGAGGAGGCATTCTTTTTGGCCACTAATGTTTGCTCTTTGATATTTATTGTGTTCCACACATCTTACTTTTCTGTCTAAATTGAACTCAACTAAACCATACATCCAACGAACGCTCTCTCCACAAATGAAACTGAATATTCCATACTTTCTGCAACATATTTGATATACTGTGCAACGTGTTATTGCTGAAACCATTTTGAGTCAGTATATTGTGCACCCCTATATTGTATCATATTTTATCTCCTTCCATCTACTCATGTGTTTCTCCCAGGCATTTTATTTGTTGAATCCCTGTAACACTGTCATCATTGTGTCATGTTTTTGATCACTTTTGTGTGTTTTCTGTAGATGTCAGGCAGAGTTTCAGAAGAGGGAAATTGCTGTACAAGGAGACCTGGAGACTCAGAAGCGTTTCCACTCATTTGTTCTTTTCCTGGGAGAACTTTACCTTAACCTAGAGGTAATGTGCCTTTTGTTTGCCACAGGGAGCTGCGGTTTTATTTAGTCAATCGTGCAATTGGCCGATCCCAAGCTAAAACTGGAATGCAGACAGTTTATGGAGTTTCTGTCAGAATCGAACCTTGCTCAACTGTTATTTGAGGACAGGGCAAAAAGAGGCGTGGCTTGGGATCGGTCAACTGAGGTGCCTCTGTGTGTTTGTACAGGTGAAGAGTCAGAAAGGACCTCCGAATCGAGCCAATATCCTCCTCATTGCTCTGAGAGACCTGCTGAACACTCTCTTCTCCCACCCAGTGGATGCAAACCTCATCTGTGCTGTCAAGCTCCTTAAGGTTACAACCTGTGTGACTGCACTTCTGGTCCTACTTCAGGTGTTGATGGAGCTACGCTGTGATGGATACATTTGTTTTTGATGCATTGTGTGTGTGTATTTGCAGCTGACGGGCTCTGTTCTGGAGGACACCTGGAAGCAGAGTGAGCAATCGCACATGCAAGACCTCGTTCACAAAATAGAAAACGTCGTCCTGGACGCCTCTTGCAGCAGGTGTGTTTGTGTTGGCGAGAGCAAAGGGGAGTACCCTTACGTGGGAGGGGCCTGTGTTCTTGACTTTGAGACACTGTTGTGCTTTGTGTAACGTCGAGATCTAGTGGCATGCAGTCTTATGGTAACCTGACATGCCAGAGGAATTGTTGTCACATGTCCACCTGGGGAGCCGTACATTTTGTGAAACTGTTTGTGAATGGCATTTACTTTCAAAAAAATACTTGGCAGTTGATTGGATGAACCATCTGGTCGCTTTCCCTGTCGGCACACCGAAACCACGCACATAAAGCTCTAAACGCGACGCCGATTGGAAAGTTCAGTTGCCACTCGGACACATTCAAAATGATTCACAAGATCAGGATGGTCTCGCGAGGCTAGTCTTATAGAGACACAGTGAAAATCCTAAAGGTAGAGAAGCAAATGAAGTGCTTGTCCTGTATATGAACGGCTAACGGCTAAATGTTGTTCCCCCAGGGACGTGAAGCAGATGCTTTTGAAGCTGGTGGAGCTGCGGTCCAGTGACTGGGGCCGCGTCCACGCGGCGGCGTCTGCCACCTACGCCACACCAGACAACGACCCGAACTACTTCATGGTGACTACCAGTGGGGCGGCACGATTTAATCGCGATAACATCATGTGATGCAGAGCAGCAGAAAGTGAAACGCACACGGAGCGCGAACATGAGTGCAAGTCACCGGCAAATGACGTGTGAAACGACAGTGGCTGCATGGCTGTAACGCAACCTCCTTTTAACACCAATAATATCTTGTTGCCGTTAACGCACGTTTAGCCACACCAGGGTAGTCAATTATACAGTAGGACTGTGCAGTCTGTTTCCAGCTTGATCAGTTGGGTTGCGTTTTGTTCTGAAGTACAGTAGATCAGCTGTTCAGGCGGCGTTTCCGTCCCACCCATTCCATCGTTTCCGTCTCGAAATGAGAGACTAACGTAAACAGGCATGGATCATTACGTTGCTCTTATGTTGTGTCTTGCTATGGTTTCTGTTACGATTTCTGAGTTTGACCTGTGTTAGCGTCTCGCTGCACCAAACCGTAACTCGGACCTTTATTTACTCCGGGTAGGTGATTTCTCGATATAGACAAGGGAGGGGACAAGCTGGCAACTCCTATTAATTCAATATTTTAATTTAGATGACAGGGAAAACGGGGGAAACATCAACCTCACGTCTAGGCTACTTCTAACATTAGCACCCACACACACACATGCAGCACTGGCCTCTCCTAGATAACAGCATGAATGTCCTCAATCCTTACATTCTGAGGTTTTTATGGTACACAATTACAGATATACAAAATAATGAATGCCACGTTAATTAGTTTGCCTAAGTAATGCAAAGTTTAGGGATGGTAAATGCTCCTTTGAGGAATGAGCAGTAGGCTACATGAAGCTGGAATGTCTCGTTCTAAGATCTAGCCCAGGCCTGGGCAAAGTGAGTCCCGGGGGCCGGATGCGGCCCTTTGAGACATTCTAACCGGCCCGCCCGGTACATCAAACATTTGAAAAATAATACAACATAAAATTACTTGACAAGCTCTGCAGAATGTTACT
>JAODUE010085941.1:0-14317 GCA_027564755.1 Amblyopsis hoosieri
TCTATCTATCTATATATGTCTGTCTGTCTATCTATATATCTATCTATATATGTCTATCTATCTATCTATCTATCTATCTATCTATCTATCTATATATGTCTGTCTGTCTATCTATCTATCTATATATGTCTGTCTGTCTATCTATATATCTATCTATATATGTCTATCTATCTATCTATCTATGTCTGTCTATCTATCTATCTGTCTATCTATCTATCTATCTATCTATATATGTCTATCTATCTATCTATCTATCTATCTATCTATCTATCTATCTATCTATGTCTGTCTATCTATCTATCTATCTATCTATCTATCTATATATGTCTGTCTGTCTGTCTATCTGTCTATCTATCTATCTATCTATCTATCTATCTATCTATCTATATATGTCTATCTATCTATCTATCTATCTGTCTATCTATCTATCTATCTATCTATGTCTGTCTGTCTATCTATATATCTATCTATATATGTCTATCTGTCTATCTATCTATCTATCTATCTATCTATCTATCTATGTCTGTCTGTCTGTCTATCTATATATCTATCTATATATGTCTATCTATCTATCTATCTATCTATCTATCTCATCTCTGTCTGTCTGTCTGTCTGTCTGTCTGTCTGTCTATCTATATATCTATCTATATATGTCTATCTATCTATCTATCTATCTATCTATCTATCTATCTATCTATCTCATCTCTGTCTGTCTGTCTGTCTGTCTGTCTGTCTATCTTTCAATCCATCTCACAAAATATGTCTCTATAACACATACTCAAGCACGCGCGCGCGCGCACATGCAAATTGCAGCTAGTGACGATGCGCCTCTTGCGCCAGCGCGCCACAACTGCAGGTTACGAGCGGGGGTTAAAAGCGTCCGGCAGCGTGCACTAGGCGCACAGTGCATGTTCCGTTTGAAGAGAGAAAAGTTACTACGGGATTTTCAGGCCGCAGGACTACCCTTAGATTGTCTGCTAAGAAGATGGCTAACAAAGAACAGCAGCCTCCCCAACTCAACCTGGCCGAGGTCACCGCATCCCAGTTCCTCGACATTTGGAAACATTTCGATGCCGACGGTAAGTCCTTTTGGCAAAAGTTTTCAGATTTACATAGAATGAAAGCAGTAGCAATGCACTATCGCTGTAATGGAATAACCACCGATTAACGGCATATTAACGTGACGAATTTAATTTATTCATGTTTTTACATTTTTAGTTTTTGATAATACAAATACAAACCATGATTTTTGGATCGCATTTGTGACCTTTCTGTCAGTAAACCATTAATCAATTTCACATAATAGAATTGATCATAGACTATTTAATATTTGCCATTCGGCTAAAGTTGTAGTTCTATTATATATATATGTAATTCAGTCTAATCATTTAGACCTATTTATGTGGCGATTTAAGACATCCTGGTTTCTCACCTTTCATTAGACTTCCCTGTCAAGTCCAAGTTTACTACCGTAACATTTTTTTAGCCTCGCTCTTTTTTCCCTCATGAATTATCCTGAACCCGCGCACCTTTTTGCGTGTGTACATGATGTGTGTGTGTGTACCTGCTGATCATATTCAGTTTTTTCTCAATGTTGTTTTATTTTTATTAATATAGTTGGTGTGTAGTTGATGATCATATTCAGTTTTTTTTTCTCAATGTAATTTTTTATTTTCATTTTATTTAATATAGTTGGTTTCAAGACGTTCCATCTAAGGGATATTCCCAGGTAAACAATTCTAGATTTCAGCATCAGCAGCCACAGCAATCATTGCGTGTATTTTTCTTCAGCGCTGTAGAGCCACTAATAATTTAAATGACAAACACGTTATAGAGCCCAAACATGGTAAATCCAACTATGCAGCACTTGCCAAGCAAGAAATTTTACATACTGTATACTTTAGTATACCTTAATTTGCACCTTCCACTTTGCATATCAAATATGATCACCAGATTATCTAACATCACAGATTTGGATACAATTTAGGCCTTTAAATTGTGTTAGGTCTACTATGTGGCTGATGGGTGGCATGTCAAAAGGAGTTTGTCTGTTTTGGATTATGTAATGTCTCAGTTCATATGACAAATAAACTTACTACTATGACTAAATGTGTTCTTGGGTGTGCCCATACAGTCTACTTAGCCTTTTTTTTTCTTCTTCACAACAAATACACATCTCTGAGCAATATATGAAAACACACAAGAGTAAAATACCCAAAGATGCCACCCTTGGCACACGCTTGGGATGAAATCTCAGTTGTAACATCTATTTAGCATTTCTGCTGGGTGTACCTCAAATTATATTACAGTAGCATGTTTAGCCTCGTGATGTCATTCAGATCTCATAAGCGCCATCATTTGTTCAGTCTGAGAAGTCTCTAATCAAAACTGATTGAGACATAGTCAGAGAACCACCGGCCAGTCAGTTTTCATTTGAGTTCAGATTTCGCAGGCGTCCTTGATAATAACTTACTATACCATTTACATGCCTGTGTTATTCATTTTATTAGCACCACAGAGACGATATTGACCCATTGAGTGGTTTGTTTGGGCCTGCCAACAAACTCCAATATTATCAGGGAATGGATATTGCAAAAAACCTTTCCCTCCAAAATGAAAGTGTTCAGGAGACTGTATTCATTACCTCATTATGGTTGCACAATTAACATGTTGAATGTTGCTACATCCCCTAGACATAGGATCGTAACAAATGTTAAAAAATAGAAGATGTAAATTGTGATGAGGCAATCTAAAAAGGGTAATTTAACCATGGAAAACAATACTAACTGTATAAAGGAACTATCATACATGTTCTTGATTTGTCTTTCAGAAGAGATGTTAAAACGCGTGTCCTGACTCTCTGTGGTCACAATTTCCAACCTGGCCTCTCATACCATCATTGCTACCTAATCATCCCCAGTTTTGTTCATTTGCCCTCTCTCCTCACCGCTTATCTACTCCCCAAATGAGAATATGTTCTCAGTCAACTTGCCCGGTAAAATAAAGGTCAAGCAAAACAAACAAATACTACCTACAAAAATTCAAAACATCATCGTCAAAAATGTGAAGGACATAAGAAAAAAAATTTGAATTTGTGATATAAAATAATGTGATAATTAACTTTAGTAAATTAATGGTACACTATTAAAGCAAGTCAATATACTGATGTTTTCCAAGGTTGAGGTTGCACTTTTACCACGTCTTTCAATAATTTTGTATAGTTTTGTAGAGCTATGGAAACTTTCTGTACTTTTCCAATGTTTTTTTTTTTTTAATCCTGGTGTTTGCCTAGAAGATGCAAAATTACCATTTTGCTTTTCTAATATAAATGTTTTTTTTAAATGAGGCACTTGATTTTGACCAACCTTCCCCACTAAGTCTACATTTTGATTATCAACTTACCGTAGGAGCTAGGTGGTTTATTGGTTAAGGCTCAGTCATACGATGGAAGAGGTGATCCATACTGGTTTCTAATAATTTATTAGTACAGGGGCACTCAGATCTCTTCTGCATTCTGATTATTATGTTTCTGTCTATACTTACAGTATGTATAGTATACACTGTTCTGTAATGTATTTTGTGTTGTCTAGGTAATGGCTACATTGAGGGGAAGGAGTTGGAGAACTTCTTCAAGGAGTTGGAGATGGCCCGGAGAGGATCTGGTGTGGTGAGTCCAGAAACCATAGACTTTTAAGAATCTGATGTGTTTCAACTATTTGTTTCTGTATGTACTTGTGTATGAATACTAGTATACACATTGCTGTAAGTGCAGTACAGTAAGTACATTTATACTAATAATAGTGTGTGTGGGTGTGTGTGTGTGTGTGTGTGTGTGTGTGCTTTGTCTGGTCAAATTTGTCTGTGTTTCACAGGACCCATCAAACCCCACCTTCAGAGAAAAAATGAAGGAATTCATGCAGAAGTTTGACAAAAACAAAGATGGCCGAATTGAGATGTCAGAGGTAAGATACTTTAACCTGACATGCCAGATATCTGTGTCTGTTAGACACATCCAACTGGGGAGCTGACCATTGAAATTTCAAAGGGCATCCATTCTTGCAGTAGAAAAGTCGGGAGAAAAGTATTTGCCCTTCTAATACATTCTAACAAAACTGATGCTATATTGCATCAACTACGTTAACCTCTGTAGGACCCACCATTGTTGTTTTCAAGTGGATTTCAAGTCTCATTCGTCAAACCTAAACCACGCCCGTAGCTAACTACGATGCTGATTGACCACACACTAGGTTTACCGGCCTGAAACATAATGATTTCCAAGCTCTCAAGACTGATTCTCGCAGTCAAACTGCAGCTCCTGAGATCAGGGTGGCCTCACAAGGTTGAAGATACTTAGTGAAAAATAGACAACCCTTTGCCAGTCTTACTTGTTAAGATGAGAGCTTGCAATGTTTTATGTGAAACTCTACTTATGCGTGAGAATCCTCTCTCTCTCTCTCTCTCTCTCTCTCACTCTCTCCCTCAATTCAATTCAATTCAAGTTTGCTTTACTAGCATGAGAGTTTTTACAACAGTATTGCCAGAGGATAGTAGCACTCAATTAGACAATAATATACAAACAATAGGACAAATAGTCCCACAGTAATCAGTAATAACACCAGTGGTGATGACAATAAGAACAATAATTCTCTCTCTCTCTCTCTCTCTCTCTCTCTCTCTCTCTCTCTCTCCTGTCTATAGCTGGCCCAGATTCTGCCAACCGAGGAAAATTTTCTGCTCTGCTTCAGACAGTTTGTTGGCTCCAGTGCTGAATTTATGGCAGTAAGTCTGAATGTGTTTGTTTAATAATACATGTAATCGATTACTATCTATGTTAAATATCTATTTTATTTAATACCGCCGTAGGAATATTCTCTCTTCACCACTTGATTGTAGTGTAGGGTCTACTGTATAGGTAAGATTATCTAAACCAGGACCTTCAACTTGGGTGCTCTGGACTATATTGCCCTCTACATTATGTGTATAGTGCTTGTGTGATATGTTTGCATGTAAAATGGCTGTAGGCTTGTTCCTTAGCAACATTGAGTTCTGCTTCCTTAAGAAAAATGCCTAATCCACATCTGCTCTTACTCCTAAAGTTAACTGGATATTATTATGTGTGTTGTGAAATATGTTGTAAAAGAAAATAGTGGAAGAATATGTAAATGTGTATTTCCTTCCTGGTGTTCTATCATGATGAAATATCCCAAGGAGAAAGTTTTAATCAAAGAGACCTATTGATTAGAACCAATCAATACAAGCCATGCTCTGCATTTTGGCATGAAGTGGACCATATCTGACTCCCTCTCTGTAGATGTGAGGAGAATAGAGAAGCATGCCCGAGACCTAGCTATTGTTGGTCTCAATAAGCCATGTGTCTGATTTCTTTTATAGATAGAATGACTATATTAATCTGGCTGGACATACCCCAAACCCTAATTGTATATCCTGCCTCAACACTGGCCATTAACACACACACACATACAGTACACACACTATAAATGTCTCTAAATCTGGTATTGTATTGCTTTTTGTTATGCTTCCTCTGTAATGCAGATAAATCTACGATTAGAACTTCTTTTGTCCCTTGTATAGCAAAAAACGTACACATGATTGCTTATGTAATAGTGCCAGCCCCAGGTGTTAAATATCCAGGTATCTAGACCCTCTAACAGCAATTCCTCAGGACTGGCTGCAGATGGATTTAGATTAACGGAAACATTTCACTCGGAAACACTTTCCCATAGGACAAGGAGGTGTCAGCAAAGTTTGACTTGCTGCCCCGCGTCACCGGCTCTGAAAGCAATTCTAAAGTGATTATCAGCGGGGAAGAGGCTGTCACCTTGTCGTGTTCACTGTCTCTGTACTAAAATGAGTGTGGGAGAGGAACTGAAAGCGAGGTATTGGGGTTGACGGTGGAGGGCTAAATCAGAGGATAAACAGAATGAAAGGGAGGGGAAACTGCACCGCCAGAGAGCAGGCAGGGGAGGTGGGGAGAAGGATTGCTGTTCACGGTGGAGTGCAGAGAGTGGGGGTCGTTTTTTTAAAGGGTCACAGTGAGGAAGCAGAGCCGTCTATTTTCAGCGTTATATATAATGGATAACACCACAGAAGTTGCTTTCCGCCATGCCCTGGGAGGAGAGAAGGGAGGGGGTGGGGGGCATTTATCTTTGATAAGGAGCCCTTCTTAAAACAGGGACAGCTGCTAGATTAAAACATTAATTATAGTGTCTCCTCTTTCTATTTCTCTTTACTTATTTTTCTCCCTCACTCCCTCTGTCTCCCCCCCCCCCCCCTCTCCATCTTTCTCTCTCTTTCTGTCTCCCCTCTTTCTCTTTCTCTCCGCCGCCCCCCCCCCACTCTCTCTCTCTGTTGGCATGCGTGTGGCACTGTAAGGAAAAAGGTTCCATTACAGGGATCGTTCTGGCTTTTGGTGTCCTTCCCTCAAGAAACGATCTCCTGCCCTCCTGGCAGATAGAACCAGGGAGAGTTGGATGAAAAGTGTATCTCACCCGGAGGGGGGGGGGATCAGAATACCTTACATATGAGTCCTCATTGATTCGTCAGTGAAGGGATTGATGTCATATTGTGCACGTGCTCATGCATCTGCTGTGTGTGTTATTAAGTCACACACGTTAATGTATGGCACCACTGTTCTGCTGTGTTTTCAGGCGTGGCGTCGTTATGACACGGACCGCAGCGGCTACATTGAAGCAAATGAACTGAAGGTATGATTCGCAACTCGTATCGTGAGATAAACTAAAGTCTGTATTGCAATACAGAGCTACCCATATGTCTGGTGGTAACCAGCACCTTACCACTTTACTAGCTCGGTGAAACCGTCCTGATTTTGCAAGCAACACAATAGGCTGGGTTTCAATTCATAGCCGTTCCCTGCTCAGCGTTCAGGTCAGTTGGTGCCGACATCTATTAAATGCTAGTTTTTGGAAACGATTGGTTGTAGGTCGGACAAATGTCTGCTAGCGTCCGTGTTTAACAACCACTTTCATTGCATTTCAATTAATATTAACAATACGATATTTATATATCCTTTTTCTATTTGTCTTTGGCGCTCACAGGAAAACATTTAAATCTGTCTAAATTACTTTAGTACCTGTGCATTTGCACTGCCTGGAGAGTTTCCAGACTGATTTGTAGAGCAGAACAAATCATGGAGCTTGCAAAGTTAGGACCCTCACCAGGTTACCACTTACCATTAGTGGTATAAGCAGAGACATGGCTACGTTTTACACTTGCCAATACTGAAGTTGAAAACCATCTCAGATGCTACCCCAAAATCCAAAAGGTAGCGTTGGCTATTTCATACACCAGAAGAAGGGGAACATTTGATGTGAATGAGAGCTGAAGTCAATATTAGATTTGTTTTAATTGGTAGTGGGGGTGGGAAAGGATTCCAGACGGATCTTTAAGTGGATTGTGTGTGGTGCAAAGAATGACCTTGTCACATTTCACAAGTTAACCAATCGGTCATATCTAATATGCAATAAAAACGTGTTCCCATGCTTTTTGTTTTGTTTTGCTATATGTTCTGTTGATTTAATGCATGTTATTTATTGCATTTTGTAACATTTTTTTTAACGTTTGTGACGTTATTAACTGATTTGTTTCTTCCACATTGAGTCATGTGATCTGACACTGTTACGATGTCTGCCGCCATGAGCTGAGTGTCTCTTTGTTACCCCCAGTAGTCCACGTAGCTGCGGTCATCCAGCTCACTGACATGTAACGTACCAGGAAACACTGCTAGAGCCTCCTCTGATGTTGCTGCTTTATGTTTACTGCTGTTATCTTTTAACAACATTGTGAATAAACCTACAGCATCAAATGAGTCTCAGCCCAATCTATTCACTCCCTTTTTTCTTCCTCTCCCTTCCACATGTTTGGTTTATTAACAATAATGAGGGACAGGGTGAACTGATATTTATTATGTTTATTGTGTATAATGTTGACGTGAGGCTGTTTGGTTTGTGTGGCATCAGGGACTTTAATTCATAGCCGCAGGTGTTATTTATGCACACTTGGTGTATCCGATCTCGAAAATGATCTCCTCCTATATTACGATTCATTTATGTAGTTACAAATTGTAATTTTTGGCCAAAAACGACAATATCAGATCACATGGCAACCCATTTTTTCATTGTGGTTGAGTGATTTCTGGTGTTATGTTTGAGAGTGAGTTTTATGAATAAAACAAGAGCAAGTGGATTGGCTATGAAATTGGCTATACTGTAAGTTTCCTGAAACCACATTCGCTACTGGTGATTCAGTGCTTTTTAGCTTTGCCACAGTTGTTTCCATATTTGAAATATTTGTAAAGTCTGCATTTTCTGTGTAGTTACTATATGAACACATACAACAACTGTGCCCATTCTGACCGAGGGATAATAAAATGTGGTCTGCTTATATCTGGACTGATTTTCTTTTGCAGGGTTTTCTGTCAGACCTGCTGGAGAAAGCCAACAGACACTATGATGACCAGAAACTTCATGAGTACACTCAGACCATAGTAAGAGTCTTTTTAACTTAAACACACACATATGCATAATAGACAATGTTAGTGTTATTATTTGATACATACTGTAGTGTATTGAGTGTAGACTTAAAATAAAAGTGACAACTTAAACAGTAGATGTACTTTTCTTATTAATCTGATTCCAACCTGCTCTTGTGTAAAGCAAGACATTTTACTTAATGCCGGCAGCCTACAAAGGTCTGTTGCAGAACTGTGCCGCCAATGATCTGGTGTCACACCAGATCAAAACTTATAGATCAATTTATTAAAGATTAACTTATAGATCATGGCAGGTCTGTGATCTACTGTATATGTTGCATGTTTAAAGCACATATGCGCTTGTTTCTGAAACCTCAGCCTGATCTAATTTACAGTAATATTGCCTTTAATGTTTTGAATACTTTGAATGTTTTATCAGTACATTTTAATTCAAGTCACTGACGACACAAGTGATTCAACAGTTGAAATTAAGTTGTATTGTAAATATTTAGACAGATCCTTATCTGCAATGTAATTGTCAATGGCATATACATAACTATACTTTTATATTTAGAATTCTCTGAGAGCTCCTCTGATAAAATGTTGTCAAAACATACAGCCAAAATTAGTTGTATTTGTATTTTGTGTAATATTTTTGTTTCAGCTTCATTATGTGGTTTTCTCCCTCTACTTCACAGCTGAAGATGTTTGATCTGAATGGAGATGGGAAGTTAGGCCTTTCAGAGATGGCAAGGTGATGTCCCATTTGTTTTTTTTTGTTTTGTTCTAACATTATATGATGTTCACCCTCCTGCATCCTGCTTTATAGCATTACCAACAAAGTTTTGTTCTTTGACTAATGAAGACATCCCGTTTATACAGACTCCTCCCTGTTCAGGAGAACTTTCTGCTGAAGTTCCAGGTAACTCAATCTTTGTATTCAAATGTTCAATTTACATGAACTTCAATTGCTTTTTTCCACATTTCCAAATTTATGTATAGCATTTTTCTGAAATATCTTTTTCTTTTTTGTAGGGTGTCAAGTTGAATGCAGAGCAGTTCAATGCCATCTTCACATTCTATGACAAAGTAAGTGTGAATTTATTGGTAGAAGAACTGTGTTGGAGTTGTTCATAGTGTGTTTGCTGTATAGTGTCACAATGCTACATGTGAAGAGTTCAAATGCAAAAACCTCTTGAATCCATCTGAAAAAAAGTAGCAATTAGCAACTTAAAACAGCAATATTTATTAGGTTTACATATTTGGATTCACTCATTTCACCTTTATTACAATGAACTGACACTGAATAAAATGTAATATCTTCCAAAAATGTAACAAAAATCATTTAAATATTGCCAATTAAAAAACACAAAGATGTCAGATGGACCTAGAGGTTTTTTGCCTCTGAACTCTTCATGTGTCTCCAAGATATTAAAATAATACACTCTTTTGTTCACATCCTCTACAGACAATGTCATTGCTACAAATTTCTTGGTGCCTGAAAGATGTTTGCTCAATGCCTCTATGACTATGACTATTTGTTTAGGGGCATCTCTCCCAAGCATGCAAAATGTTGACTGGTGTCTTATTTCGCTCCCAGGGAAATCAGGCAAGAGCACTGCACCTGTTGCATCGTAAACACCTGAGGTTGGTTAGCAGTGTTTTAGCTCATGGCAGTTTAGCAACCACGTTTTCCACTTCAGGCGAGTTGTGGCATAGATGCTTTGGTAGTGAGGTGATCACTGTAGTGCAGAGTGAGACAGAAACAAAAGTATTCAAGTTGATTTTCTTATGTGTAAAATCTGCAGTGTTTACATGTGGTCACATGAAGTCAATAAAATGTTCTCACTCGGCTTTGCTTTGATAATGATAGTTATTTTAATATGATGTTCTTTCACATTTGCCCAATTCTCAATGGGTTTTCACACTTCAAGCTTGACTACTAACACATTTCCTGACCCAAAAAGGACTTCTGTTTCACAACAGCCCTACATTTATTTTAATAATACACCTTATACAGTACAGGAGACCTACAGGACGAAATATTTCATATGGGCTAGCCCCACTGTGTCACAGAAGTAAAGAGCTTGCATGCAAGTTATGGACCAGTCTGATGCTAAGAGCAGCATGTGACATTCAATTATAGATGAGCTTCTGCGGTCTGTCCGTGTACACATGCTGCCCGTGGAGGGCTAGCGTTTACATGTGCAGTTTGTTTCGTTTTTTTACAAGTCTAACCCCCGCAGCTGAAACACAGGCAGCTGTTGTCACTGGTGCTGAGGGATTATGGGTAATGTGTATGGCAAGTCATCTGTACGTTAACACGGCTCTAAGGGTTCAGAGCCAAATATTGCGAAAAGCTTTGAAAAATGTTATGACGCATGACCGCACGTAACCAGGACAATAAAGCTATCTGACATCGAATGTTCAACTTTTTTTGTCTCACAGCTTTCAACAAAAGGAGAAGCAATACAATTCAAAGTGATTCTTGTAAAACAAGTTTGTGAGCATCAAAGACCATTACCTTAAGATAATTAAGTTGACTCCAGAGACATTGCCTGTGTTCAATAGGAAACATTTTGTTTTTGATTTGTGGGAACCTTTCCAGAGTTTTGGACCCATTTTGTGGTTCAGCACTGGTATGAAATACAACCAATTGGCTTGGTTAAATGTTGACTGTTTTGTTAGGATGGGAATGGCTACATCGATGAGCATGAGTTGGAAGCCCTGCTACGAGACCTTTATCAAAAGAACAATAAGGTAAGGGCATGTCTTTGGTGGAAGTTTATGGAATAAGTTTTGCACTGGAAAATAGTTTTTGACATTAGTGTGTCTATACCAGCCATCTGTAAAATGTCTAAAACATTTAGAAAGTGCAGGTGAATTCTGCTTGATTGAAGTGAAACCAAATTGTAGAAAAACAAGTATGTTTTAGCGGAAGAATGCTGTCCATCAAATCTATGCAATATGTGTGTGCTGGCAATAAAAATAACAAAAGAAGCTACTTCACACAGACACTGAAATCCAGACATTGTCATTCTGCTCAGTTCAAGCCTAACACACACTCAGGGTTGGGAAGTAACTGATTTTAAAACAGTAAATGTTATCCATTACAGATACCAGCTAAAATAGTGGAATCAGATAACAGGTTATTTTTTTTTTTTATTAGATGATTAACTCTAGAGGACTACTTTCAAATATAAAATGGAAGTATGCAGAAGAAAACTGCATAAAACAAACAAATGTTCTCTTATTAACCTTTCACTCACATCAATACTATCATCTGATCTCCTGAGCAACATTATTGCTTTGTAATTATAGCAAAATTGCTTTGGATGGCATTTCGAAGAACAACGTTTAGGCGTAATCTAATAGAAATGGAAAGTAATCATATTATATGCACAAACTTGAGGTCATCCAAAAATTACGTTACTGATTAAAAAGTTTAGTCTGGTAACTATAGTAACTGTAACGGATTACATTTAAAAGGCAAACTACCAAATCCTGCACACGCTGCCCCGTACCGCGCTGCACCATCCATCACTGCCAGTCAGTGTACGCTGTGCTTCCTTCACCCCCCTACCTCCCCCTTTATGCAGAAGGTGGACCTTAAGAACTTGACGGGCTACAAGCAGAGCATCATGGCCCTGTCTGACGGAGGGAAGCTCTACCGCAGCGAGCTGGAGATTGTGCTCTGCAGGGAGCCCGTGGCGTGACCTTTGAACCCCTGCAGCTCGTCCATCCCCCCCCCCCCCCCCCCCCTTCCTTCCCACCGATCCCGACAAGCCACGCCCACTTCCAGCTGCCTGGCAACTGATGCCAGGTGCATGTGCTGGACACAGCCTGTCATGTTAGTTATAACTTCAGAGTGAATTTTAAAGGTGCACTGACAGCACAACGGGTCTGTTTGTTCCTTCCTTCCTTTGCGACCGTGATGGTTCAAAGCTCATTTCTTTCTTTTTCTTATCACTTTTCATGATTCAAGTCTTATATAGTGAGTCGTCTGATTAATCAGATCTGTCAATCGCTGACCAGATCTTCTCACGACCCAACATAGACTATCCTAACAACGTCACCCTTCAGCTACCATCCTAGCTCAAAGTCAAGCCTAGATGTTGTCTTGACATAAGCCCTAGAGCTCAGATCTGTTTTCTCAAACCACAGACCGATGCCTGCAATCCCTCCAACGTTAATTACAAAATGAATAACATGAATGCTAGACAACTTTGTTCAATATATGTTTAATGTTTATTTTATGTGTAGCCTTGAATGGAATGGCTATAATTCCCCACCTATTCTTATTTGTTCTGTGCTGTCATTTAATGGATTTTACTTTTAGCATCGTTTCTTGCTTATACTGTCAATTAAAAAGATGAATAAAATATCTTCGGATTAAGATTCCATTGTTCTTTTGTCTGAATGTTTTCTTCTTGAAGATATATATCTCTTCCAAGCGAAGTAGAAAGAACCAGCAAGATAAAGGCATTAAATAAGACGCATGGAAGGGATTCTGGCAGTGATAAAGCAGCTTTATTGGTTTCAGGATTGTGCTTACCGTTAAGAATGTTGAACAACTCTGGCTCAGTATGTAGGCCATGATATCAGTAAATCACAGATTAATTCTAAAATTGACTACCAGTACTTGTTTTGCCACTGCATTATCCACTTAATTGACCTTTCCCAAGCCCCGCCCCTTTTTGCTTGTCCTCCAATAACAGCTGAGCATTTTTTGAGTCTGAGGAACCTTCCAACTGTCTGTTTTCCTGTAAGAGCTTTCTATGGTGTTTTGTCCAACCTAGTTACAGTAACTAGGTAGGACAAGTGAAAGGGGCGGGGCTTGGGAAAGGTCAATAGAAAACACAATATGATGACAATTGACATAATATAGTAACTAAACTGTGCTTTCAGGTTATAAGAAAATCACATTCAATGTGATCAGCAACGTTTTTCAACATCTCCTTTGTTTGGACTCATTCACAGAGCCTATTCAATTTGCAACACAAAACCAAAACTGAATGATACACATATATACAGACACATTTTGACTGAAATAATTATATAATAATTCAAGTTGCATACTAGGAAATTAATGAGTTGCAGCTTATTGATGGATGTAGCTCTTTATTACAACAATGCTTTATACAGATATTTATTGCTATGCCAATATATTGCATCAATATTTGAACTAGCATTGTAGATACAATTATACATTCTGCTCTTGTCAAAAAGTGTATGAAACGTGCACATGTGTGTTTACACAGATTATGACAAAAATGTGAGAAATGTAATGTTTTCCATTCAGGTGTTATTTTATATAGCAGGTTTTTGCAGGTTGGGCAAGGCCATCAATTAATCAAAAGCATTTAAATCTTTATAGAAGTGCAAAAGTATTGCATTTTTCAAAATTTTTACTGACAAACTGATCCGAGTGTCAGCAATACAAAAGTTGGTGTTCACAAACCAAGCTGTAATTCAACTACATAAACTCTGTTGCAGGATTCTATTCACCTCCATTCAAGTCAAAACCAGTATGGAAGATGTGTGGTTATAACCTTCATAACAATATAATGTAGGGCTTTTTGAAATAGTATCTATACTATTTCAAAAAGCCCTACATTATATTGTCAATCTGTTGTCTATAGACAACAGATTCACATCATGTTTTGGGTTGGGTGTGCAATTCTTCTGCTGTTCCTGCCTGCAAAGGTGCACATGATGGGTCCAATAAACAGTGTATATACAGTATCTCACAAAAGTGAGTACACCCCTCACATATTTGCAAATATGTGAGCATATCTTTTCATGTGA
>JAODUE010085952.1:0-14315 GCA_027564755.1 Amblyopsis hoosieri
ACGTCATTTAGCGACTTCTAGCGACTTTTAGCACAGCCAATAGCTACTTTCCTTACTGAGGAGTTGGCAACACTGGTATGGAGATTTTCAGGACGCACGAACGGCTTGAACGATTGCAAGAACGTCGAATGATAGCTTTATGTTAGGTCTATTATTGTTTTATTGCTTTCGAAATGGCAAATATTTTTACCACAGTAAAGCTTTCGAAAGCCGGTTGGAAAACGACAAGCAGAAAAGCTACATATTTCCCAGACACGCTACGGCAAGATAAATATTTGGAGACGGGGTATGTAAGTTCAAATAACATATTTATCATGAAATCGCTTAATACAAATGTGTTCATTATAGTTTGTTATTGCAATTGAACATTGATCCATAACGCGTTATAAATGTGTTGTGCGCATTCGTTGTATAATCTGATGTAGGCTATGGTAGGTATATTCTTTTATAGAAATCATCTTAAAAAATGTATGTATTGGTAATTGTTTCAGTGACGAGTTTTTTGTGTGTTGTAAGGAAAAATCCAACTTTATAACGCGCCCTTTGTTATGTGGTCTCTCATATGAATACACATCAGGTTACTTGAGTTCATAGTTATAGTCTACTGTTGACATTGAAAAGAGGATTTTTTTCTTTTTACAAGGTTTTGACAGCGGAGAGCCTCCTGTGCTAAATGCCCCTTTGAATCCAAAAAAGCGGTTATGATCCAATTCTGTGAGAACTGAAGAGGTAAGTAAAATCATTCAACATGACATGGCAGTGTTTGGCAACTTCAGCGAGACCTGGCATCATTTGCATGCCTTTGTCACATGCCTGATTGATTAAGTAAAAATGTGTAAATAAGAAAACATAAATGACTTCAAGCACAAAGAGTGCATTATTTCATTGTTCAGGTCATATTTTATCATATATTTATATGTATTAGAAAAATATGTTTAGTTGAATAACTGTTCAACATGGTTGTATGTGATGGGAATTAAATAATAAATAAAACAAATCTAAATTTGCTTATTGAAATTATTTGCTATATTGTACACTTTTCACTGAAATACTACCATGTAAGTACAAAAACATGCATGCTTATATTATCTTACATCCTTTTGAATCTATAGATATCAAATACGTGGTGATCCATATACATTACATATTGTTTGTAAGCCCAAATGTAGAAGTACTAAAAACAGATAAAAAACAGTTTATTCCTCAGAGTTCAACACTGTGGTATCTGGACAGGGACATGGAGAGAATGATGAGCAAAACATTCCTTAATGTGAAACAGTGACTGAAACAGAGAATAGTAGACACACACAACATTAATAGTATGTGCATGCAGGGGTCAAAATCCAGATTGATACACAGGTGAAGGCATATGAGGGCAAGGAAGGGACAATAATGAAAACACAGACATCTGATCCAAAACACTGGCAAGGGGGCAAAGGTACAGATCATGGCAAGGCTAGAGGTGAACATGCAAAACAAGCGTAGCACTAAGGGCAAGGAATGGACAATAATGAAAACACAGACATCTGATCCAAAACACTGGCAAGGGGGCAAAGGTACAGATCATGGCAAGGCTAGAGGTGAACATGCAAAACAAGCATAGCACTAAAATCAGTAGTTCTGCTCACTCAGCGGTAAAACTCAACAACTCAGCAGGGACCATTTGAAAATACGTGGTATTTATACATAGGAGAGACACAGGTGAAAACAATTAACTAATTATGGGTAAACACAAAACTATGGAACTTGATCCCGTCTGATTGTCTTTAAGTATCTGTCACCGGGATGGTGACAGGTGAGCCATATGCTATAGCCAGACATACTGTACAGTATAACCAGTTGCTGTTGCCGACCAGACATAAAATAGGTGACACGGTGCTACAAAAATACTAACTAATTAACCAATTATTGTATAATATATTTGGCACAGAGTTCGTTATTATGTACAATACTGTATTATAGTGACTCACCATATGCATGGATTTGATTATGTGTGTTGTGATTGTTCGCAAGAGACAATTAGTCATTGTCTCACTGTGTCATAAATCGTTAGTTGTTATAATTTTTCTTTGCAAATTTGTGTGTTGTCTTATGTTTTGAAGATGGAAAGGAGAAAATGTGGCCACTTGTGAAGTAGCTGATATCTTGATTATGATGCCATGTGTTGCTGAAGCTAACATGTATGGAGTCCAGGTCCCAGGTAAAGAAATACACTGCTAAAAACTTTACTGTAAGCCTCTTCTGTATCTAATTTAAATGAAAATGTATTGTACTGTATGCATATGTATAGTATATGGTAATATGTGTAATCATTCAAATTATAATGGTTTACATTTTTTAAACGACTGGTTTCAGGTTATGAAGGGAGGGTGGGAATGGCTGCTTTGACGTTAAAAGAGGGAGAACATTTTGATGGCACTGAGATGTTCATTCATGCCAATTGCTACTTACCTTCTTACGCCCAGCCACACTTCATAAGGATTCAGGTAATTCTTAGCCTACACATACGTATGATCAATATTGCGGAATGAAAACCCAGGTATGAAACAAGTGAGATGAGGTTGGTCCACAGAAACTTTATTATATGGTTTTTTTAACTGGTATATTGTCGTGGAAATTCACAGACACACTAAAGCTTGACACCATCAAACACGCAACAACACAATATTCTATATTTTGTCGTAAAGACCTTTTATTCTGTTTGCAAACATGCAGGCCACCCTCTTTATGTTCAATAGTGATAGGCAATAGGCAAGAGACGCGTAAGCCATAGGGCTCAAACGTGAGTCGCTAGGGTGTCCTTGAGATGCTGGAGCGAGAGGTTTAGCTCAACCAGCATGGCCACCATTACACAGGCAGGCAGAACCCCACACTGGTTCCTCCACACACTCCCACTCATATCCTAGGATAGTAGGACAGTGGTGCTGTGGTTTAATATTTGTATTAAATGCTGTCTTCAATGTTTGCTCTGTGGTAGCTAGATTTACTGTTTAACTATTTCCAGAGTAATTGTACCTTGTGCTTGTGTGTTCCCTCTGCAGAGTTCTTTTGAAATGACTGCCACTTTTAAGCAAATCAAGTACAAGTTAGTGAAGGAGGGGTTTGATCCGGCTGGCATCCAGCATACCATGTTCTTTCTAGATCGTGTGAAGAAAATGTATGTCCCATTGACACAGGACATACATGACTCCATCATATCAGGAAATATCAAATTGTAAAACAGTCTATAAATGACAATGTTGTTGCTGCATACATTTGAAAGAAATCAAAGGATTTATAAGTGTATGTAGAACAAAGAAATAACTCACATCTGCTAATGCAAAATCCTCTGGTAAGATACAAGAGCAAATTAAATATTGTAGATAATTGTATATAATAATAATAATAATCAATGGTTTGTCAATGACATACAGGCTATAAAAAGTCAAAATGCATATTTTTTCTAGCTCTCTTTGCAACTCTCAAATCCTACCTATAGCATTAAATGTTATACTATGCATATGTCATCTCAATGAAGATATATGTATTTTATAACATGTTTGTTAATAAATTCTACTGGCTTTGGTTGTGTCCATCTGTTTTGTATTGCATCACACACACATGAAAGCATAACAGCAGTTACATAATACTGTATATGCAGAACATATATATAATACTATATGTGTAGTGGAGACCACTATGCAATGAACTGAAAACGCTGGTTCTGGATGATTACCACGCTCCCCTTTGGAGTGTCGGCTAGAGCACCACTTCAAGCCAGGATACACGTGCAGTTTGGATATTCTTTATTGATCGTCCCAGTAGGTGTAGCTATGCAGTATGGGTGGATGTGTGTGTGTGTGGTCATAGGGCATTTACGCACACAAAGAAACACGATCGCGCCACGAGTCTTCCCCCATTAACCAGCAACAACGAACATAAGCATCTTCGTACTATCTCGGCCAAGGTTCGGGGACGGTGACGTCATCATCGTGTACGAATCAAGACAATGAAACGTAAACAACGTAACCTGGAACTACGCGCACATTATATATATATTATATATGCACTGCATGTAAGTATACACACACACATCCAACTGGAAACAAACAGTCCAACTGAGGAACAGATTCATGTCCTTTTGTACAATATTAATATAAATACAGCATGCATGCAAGAGCTTGTAGACTTGATAGACTAACCAGGATGAAATGCATGCTCTGCTCTCAATTCTACATGACTTCTACAAGTGCAAGTTAGTTTTTAACACATTTATAACAAGGAATAATGCAAAACTTGCATAATTGTCAAGATAGCACGTGTGAAATTGTAATAACGGCGACAACTGAAGACGTTATAATCAGAGTTGTAGTTGGGCGTACTAGAAAATAGACTCAAGAAAATAAAAGGGTAAATGTTGGTTTACAGTTTGCAGCTATCATTGTGCTTACACGTCTGTACAGTATGTGTGCAACATTTAATACAATATTGAAGTCATCAGTGCTATTGCTTACAGTTTGTCTTCCTTGTTATATAGCTTAAGTTGTAGCAGGCCCATTAAGAATGTCAACAATCGAGGGATGTGGCTGCAAATGAAGTGGGCCCACACAGCCTAAACAAGAAATGTACATTATTCAAACTCTAGCTGTAACAACGTGTAGTGAGTGAGGTCAACGAGTGCTGATTTGCTGTACCAACGACAGAATACAAACAAGTCTGGAATTAAACATTCAAGTGCAAATGTAAATATATAACAAATGTAATACAAATCACAAACTGAAAACAAGGAAATATGGGAGTGGTGGAGCTTCATTAGACCACACATGTATTCGGATCCTGATTGGTTTATCGTCCCTTGTAAAACTTGTGCTTTTTTTTATTTTTATGTCACCACAGGGCTAAGTAACGTACATGCCTATGAGGCTTGGAGGGAGGACACAGTGTTTCTGCCCCATGGGACTGGTGTGTGTGTGTGTGTGTGTGTCACACACACTAGAGACACCCTGTTGCCAAGGCACTCACAGCTGAAAGCCATTACCACACTCCTCCTTTCCACCTGTAACCACATCACCGTCATTGCCTATATAGATTTATTTTGTTTCTCTGTTTCACTCAATCACCTTATTGTTGTTAGCCATGTGAATGTTGTTCAGTCCACTGCCATACCCACTCATTGAATGTAAAGTAAATGTTACACCATCCTGACCTGGACGCAGGGATAGTTTGAAGTAACGCGGGCCTCTCAGCAGCCAGAAGGAAGAAACCTCCACAGAGAGGGTCGGGCTGTTTCAAGTCATTTTCTTTACAGCTCACAGAACTTTATGGGGCAAATGAAACATTGTAGCACATAGCTCTATTTCTTTGCACTAAGTCCTGAACCCTTTCATCTGTGTTTTGTGTTGAATTTACATTTTACATTTGTATTTGCACTTGAATGTTGGCCTTGTTAGTTTCAGTGTTGTCTCAGCCCCTTCCATCCACTACTTCGCATAAGCAACTCACACTGAACGTCTGATGCATAATAACCCTGTAAACTCGACAACACTATCAGGAATTAGAGTAGTACATCTTCATTGGATGTTAGCATTGTCACTGATATATGGTACAGACTCAAGTCTATACATAATTCCGGCACTATAGTTGTCGCAGTCTGTCTGTTCTGTGTCTTGTAATGGTCAGTGTTTGTTTTCCAGACCTATTCTTTGTCACTTCCTGACCTGTGTTTCCTACGGTAGTCTTATTAGTTCCGCCTATGTCCTAATCTTGTCTCGTGCAGTTTCACTTGTATTGTATTTATTCCCTTGTGTTTCCTCCAGTCCAGTGTCAGTGTTTGTCTATTGTAGACGCTTGTTCTCTGTATTCCTGCTTTTGGTTATTGAACTGTGTTGTTCCCTAGTCCTGCCTCAGTTTTTATTTCTAAAGCGCCTGGCCTTTTTAAACAGTTTCAATGGAGAGCTCCCCAGATGGATGTGTCAGAAAGAGACATCTAGCATTTCAGGTTATGTTAAGTCTTTCCTACTGCTATAGTTTATCTGGTTGTACTGTCCAGCCTATCATAGGCTAAGCCAATAGTTGTTGGAGGGCGTGTCTGTGCCTAATGTTCAAAGGTCGGTGAATTCTTGAATAAACACCATGGACTTCGATCATTAGGCTACAGGTCATTACATTTTGTGACATTAGCATAGTACCATAGGCTGTAATGATGTATATTCTTTACACAATACTTGCAAGTTTAGCGATTTTACCATTATTTTTTTACGCACGCAATCCTTATTTCTTTAAAGATTTAAATTACGCAATCACAGGTCTCCAATTCGGGTTTCAGTTGTACAGATACTCTAAACGCAAGCCGTTCTACAGCATTTTAGACTGCTTTCTTGATAAAGTGGCAAGACATCCGGATAAACCTTTTATTATTTTTGAGAAGAGCTCTTATAGTTACACCGACGCTGATAAACAAAGTAATAGAGTGGCGAGGGTCCTTTCAAAGCATGTCAACGTGAAAGAAGGAGACACCGTCGCCCTCCTTATGGGCAACGAGCCTCACTATGTATGGATATGGCTTGGCCTGGCCAAGCTGGGATGCACAGCCGCTCTTCTCAACTATAACATCCGATCAAAATCCCTGTTGCACTGTTTCTCCTGTTGTGATGCAAAGGTCCTTATAGCTAGTGCAGGTAAGAAACAATTTTACTTAAATTACAACCTACAGTACCACGCGAGATTACAAAACCAATTTCATGTAAAGTTTCCTGCATCAGAATATCACTTTTTTAAACGCTTTTGCTGTTGTGGTAGAACTGAAAGATGCTGTGGTAGAGGTGCTGCCCTCCTTGCAAGAGCAGGGGGTCCGTGTGTTTATCCTCAGTGAGGACTGTGATACTGAGGGCATAGAGAGTCTCTCTGACAAGATCCAACTGGCCTCGGACCAACCTCTGTCACCTCAGCTCAGGGCTAACACACACTTGAAGAGCCCGGCACTGTATATCTACACATCAGGAACCACAGGTGATCCAACCTCATATTGCTGTGATCGCCTCTGGTATGCACCTCTTGCTGGTAGGCTCCCTGCCTTTAACTGGCATTTTAACTCATGTGGATGTGCTGTTGCAGGCTTGCCAAAGGCAGCAGTAATCAACCATGAGCGGGTGTGGCTGGCATCCTACATTCAGTCTGTCGCTTGTGTCCGCTCAGACGATGTGATTTACATTTACCTACCTCTTTATCATAGTGCTGGTTTTCTAATGGGACTCTGTGGAGCAATACAGAAAGGTACATTTGTCAGCATTTATATGGACATTTACTTACAGTAATAATACAGTAGAATATTAAAAAAATATTAGATAAGCGGTAGTTTCTCTTTGAGTATAAAACGTTGATATACTGTTTATTATGTTTTGATACATTATATTTTTCCCATTCAGATGGGGACCAGTTTCAGATTTGCCCCCTTATGTATTAATTGAGTCACATTAATCAAATGAATGAATACTCTTGCAGTAAGGAATACAATTTATCTGTAATATTTCTTTTTATAGGTATCACTATTGTTTTGAGACGTAAGTTTTCTGCCTCCCAGTTCTGGGGTGACTGTAGGAAGTACAATGTGACTGTTATTCAGTACATAGGAGAGATTATGCGCTACCTTTGCAACGTACCAAAGGTAAACCAACCCAGGTTCAACCAAATACTGTTTTATAACACCAAGTTATGATCACTAACTTGCATAATTGAATGAACTAATCATCAGAGTTCTGTATAGCTTCCCCAGGTAAGGTCATGGGTTAAATAATGCTTAAATCATTAAATCATTAAATCATTCTTCCATTCCATTCAATTCTGAATGACCCAATTGTAAAGTTGTACAATGTTTAAAGTGTAACTGCACCCCAGCTCTGGAGCCTGACTCCAGGGGGGGGGCTTAGTGGTAAAGTTTTAATTTGATGACGTATGACTGTACCGATGAAAACCAGCCTGGGGTGTTTTTAACAAATAATGTAGATCTGTTTTTAGCGCATAAAATGCAGATTTTTATAAAAAACTGGAATTTTGTCAATATCAACACCAGCATCGACGTGTCTCATCATCACATATCAGTCCTATTACTTCGTTTTACAGCTATAAAAAGACACCGTTTATGGTGCAGTTACACTTTAAAATCTAAATGTCTGAAACAATAAATACTGTAAATGAACAAGAACTATGGGGACTAAAAGCCCATAGAGCACAAAATAAAAATAAAAACAACAGTCATATGGATGCTTAAACTGTGCTGGTCAGCTCATTTCAAAGCCCTCTTCCTTCTCTCTTTCAGGGAGATAATGATAAAGATCATAAAGTCAGACTCGCTTTTGGTAACGGCATTCGTACCGACACCTGGACAGAGTTTCTCCAGCGATTCGGGGACATTTGTATTTGTGAATGCTATGGGGCTACAGAAGGCAACATTGGCTTTGTTAACTATGTTGGAAAGGTTGGCGCAATCGGCAAAGAACATTTTCTCCACAAAGTAAGTGTTGAATTATAATACCTTGCATTATAAGGATTCTTCTGGTCTGTATATCATTTAATTGATGTTACAATACAGACACACACATTAAGTCATCACTCCATCAAGTCCTCATCAATGTTGTTGTCATTAAGTATTATTTTTATGTACTTTATGACTGTTATTATAAGTTGATAAAGTACTAACATTTGTTAAATGTGCTCACAGCCATCTTGCAATTATAATATTCATTGTTTGAATTTTAGGCCACCTGCCATTATGCTCTCATAAAGTATGATACTGAGAAAGAGGAAGCCGTTAGAGACTCCAGAGGATTCTGTATTGAAGTTCCCAGAGGTGAGGAAAATCAACAGCTTTTAGAATAAGTGAAAATAATACTCTCAAATAATCATTTATCTTGAACTGCATTTGTTCTGGTGTGTTTTTATTTATTGTTTCAACCACAGGAGAAACTGGTTTGTTGGTTGCCAAGATTGGAGGGAGAACACCATTCAGTGGTTATGCTAAGAACAAACATCAAACAGAGAAAAAGAAGATGAAAGATGTGTTTGTAAAAGGAGATCTCTATTTCAATAGTGGTGACCTCCTGAACATAGACCATGAGGGATTTGTCTATTTTCAAGATCGCATTGGAGACACCTTTAGGTGAGAACGTTAAATAAATCGACCATAAGTTTAGTGATGGTAACACATCAATTTGGCCCTCTGTGACGCGCGCACACACACACACACACACACGCACATACACACACCATTTAAAGCCAAGGTGTTTAGCATTACCACAGCAGTCCACAGGCCCTACAGCAGGCAAACCTGAGGTATTTTGTATATTGCTGCTTTTCTTTTTCTCGGGAGACTGTGATGAAGAATTAGGCATACATACACACAGGTAGAATAGTTCTGGTAGACAAGACCGTTTATTTACAGTGTTACAGGCTAGTCAAGCATGTGCGATGCATTGTAGAGCAAGAATGCATTGTAGTGTCAGATGACAGAAGATCTCAGTTTGCTCACATACTGACAGGATGAATGAATTCTCCACGCCTGCGCCCTAACAGTCATCTCCCATACACATTACTAAACATGCTCACACCTCAGAGACTGATTCTCATTTGAGAATATAATTTCTGATGATATTTGGAAATAACATTTAATCTTTAATCTTTAATAGCCTAAACTGAGTCTGAATCTAAATGTACAAAAACACTGAATTATGTGTGTTTCTCCAGAGAGATACAGATATCTCTGAAATGTAATGAAGAAATACACGCATCTATATACTACATATATGCATAAATGACATTACTCATGTCTTCAGTCTCTCTCTTCCTCTAGATATGCACATATCACAAATGTCTTTAGTAACAAATCTAAAAGCCTTTTTGTTTTTGGTCTATGGTCCAAGACATTGTCTTCACTATTTCATCCACTCCCCAAATATGCCTGAATAACAAATAAATATACCAAGATAGTATTCACATGGTTAGAAACCATGGCCATGCGGTGTCTCACAAAATACACGTTTTAAAAGTGGGCCATACTGTATACCTGGCTAACATTTAACGTTTTTCAACTGTAAAGCACTACAGTGGATTTATGAGACCGGTTACGTAGCCAACCCTATTTGCTGTAATTCATTTGCCATGTGCATTGCAAAATAACAATGTTTATGGAGCATGTTTAATGTGCCAGACCATCCTCAGTCTCTAATTGGTCATTGTAAAGTTTGTATCAATCTTTATTTACACAGGTGGAAAGGGGAGAATGTTGCAACCTCAGAGGTATCTGATCATTTAATAACACTAGACTGCATCGAGGAGGCTAATGTCTATGGCGTGAAGGTGCCAGGTAATACCTTAATCCGTGTCATATTGTTGAAGAGTTATTAAAGTAAAAGAAGTCACTGCGATAACTGATAAGCAACGTGACCAAATGCTGCTTACTTCTGCTTCATTAGGACACGAGGGAAGAGTTGGAATGGCAGCAATCAAGCTGAAAGATGGCCTGGACTTTGACAGCAATGATGTATACCAGTATGTAAAAACCTTCCTTCCCAGCTACGCAAGACCTCGTTTTATTCGCATACAGGTACTTATAAACATGGCACATCAGCAGAATACAATGGAAACCAAATCCAAGTAAATGTATGACTCAGAAAGACACGTACATTAATGTTGCATTCAACTCCTTGACAGGATTCAGTGCAGGTAACTGGTACGTTTAAGCTAATGAAGGTGCAGTTGGCAGAGGAGGGCTTCAATCCCGCCATCATCACAGATGCCTTGTTTTACCTGGACGATAGCAAGGGCTACGTCCACATGACGCAAGACATTTTTACCTCGATCACAGACGGCAGAATAAGGCTATGAATGTGTTTAGCAGCAAAGTTGTTGTTGTACAGTTTTCATGGGATGTCATGAAAATACATTTGTTTTCAATTAGGAAATATAATTAGCATTTTTATCAGTTTTATACTGTACTGTAGATAATTATAATTCCTTTATTATGCAATGTTAATAGAAACATTTTATATGAATAATTGTATTATGCATTAAAACAAAAAGCAATAAGCATATGACTAAATAAATACAGATTTTCTCATCACAAATAAAATAGAAGTATGGACTTTGGTCCTATATATTGTTCTAATTCTGCAATAACCCAACTAACACAACCCCACGTCTAGATAAATAGTGTATAGGCCCATACGATGCCATACATGCATTGAACCGTCAGTTTATTCCAGAATATTCTGCACAGTGTGGGGTTCTACTGCAGTGGGAGTGGGGGCTGTGTTGGTCACAGGAGAAGAGCACATGCAACTCAGCCTTCTGCAAGTGGAAGAAAAGTGTTTGGGGTCAATTTCTGTAACCTTCAGTGGGTAGCATAGATGGTATCTACTACACTGCACCCAGTGGTTACAGAAACTGGGTACACTGTAGAACTTTGTTAGCTTCTTTAAGACCTGCTTTCCCACAATGCTCGGAGGCATCTCTGGGATCTTAAAAAGAGGGTCTGCACCTGTGAGTGAAGGAGGAGGCATTGACTTGTCTTGAACATCAGGCAATGGTTGAAAGCTATACGTAGAAAGAGGATCGGTGTTATTGTACGGCAGAGGCTCACTGTTGCAGCTAAGAGAGCGCATGGGTTTCCTCGATCTAGTCCAAGACTTGTCTATCCACAATTCTACTTGAATCTTGTCGGTCCTAGAAGCAACTGTTTCTGCAGGGCTACCTATGTCTGTGTTGTCTCTTTTTACCTCATCTTCCACATGTTTTGGAGCCTCTGCCCTATAAAGAGTTTTCCTCTCTGACAAAAGACTGGAAGCTGTTTTGGAGATGATGCCCCAGTCCTTGAGAATGTCATCTGATGTGGTGAATTGTGAAGTAACTGTAAACCGGATAATGCGTTTGGTGTGAATGTCTGCAGGAATGAGGTACATAATGCCAGACCGTGTCAGTCTTCTCAAAAGCTCCTGAGTCAAATCATTTCCTTCCTGGAGAGATACAAGTATTACATTGCATATTAATACAGCAACAACACATTTTCAGCTTTTTCTCCAAACTTTTAAATGTATGTTAATCTGTTTGGAAAACTGTTCAGAAGATTACATGATTAGCCATGGAAGACAAGACAGTATACCTCATTCTTAAGATAACAGCCGTTTAAAGCATGTAATACTACTGCACTTAAGGCTAACTAAGTGACAAAGTAACATACTTTGTCATGTATTAATATACCTTTAAACTAAAGACCACCAGTCCAAGGTGTCTCTCAGCAGGAATCTCAAAATTAGTGTCATTCCTTATCTGAGATTCCAGGAGCTTTGCCATCTCAATACCCTGAAATCAGATAACATACTACTATAATTTTTTTTTTATCTCAAATTATGTTTGTCAGTTTCCTCACTATAATTTAAATGGAGAACTTACATGTCTGATGTGCGCCTGAAGGTTTTTCAGTCCAAAGGAGCGCATTACAAACCAGAGCTTAAGGGAACGGAATCGTCTGCTCAGGGGAATCTGCCAGTGCTGAATAACAATAATACAAATTACATGTTTCACTGTCTGTATTATCAACATTAGGATCATTAGAACCTCAGATGAATCAAAGATGGTGGTAATTGTACCATAAAGTCAGTGGTAGCCTGTGAGTTTTCATGTCTGAGATAGACTGGATCAACACTAAAAGTCTGCTGGAGTTTAAATTTGTCCTTCACCCTGTGGCAAGGATAATTTCATCTCAGCTGACACTTATGTACATTATCCATTATATGTGAGACATACTGTAATAGACAAAAGTACAAATATTCACCAAAAGGCTGTACAGTCAAAGTGAACCATCATCCACTTGGAAGGATTGAAGACAAATGACTGTGCAAATTCGATGCCCTCTAAGGACCAACGTAGCTCGGGGCAAAAATAGGCAGAGCCAGCATATGCAGCGTCCACATGAAGCCACAGGTCTTCCTCTGCACCTGGTAAACAAGGAAAGCATTGAAAAACACATCTAGATCACTCACAGAGGACCACAACTATAACCCACAAAGTTGATTATTCATGATCAATATTGAATCTAAAACTGATTTGACTGAATGTCAGTACTTACACACGGGCCCCAGTTCAGAGAGGTTGTCAAAAGCGCACACTCCTGTAGTTCCCAGTGTAGCACACAGCTGAATAACATTACAAAATAAGTGACTTTGATTCGCTTCACTTCTAATTGATGTACACAAACAGACACTTTTTCAGCCTGAATTTGAATTTGAATTAAAATAAATAGTAGCCTGCGTGACTGGCATTGTTATGAGTAAATGTATAGAAAAGCTTTTTCTTTTAGCAATATGAATGTGCAATATAACTGTGTGTATGTAGTCAAATATACTGTATATTATTAGGAACTGTTCGAAAGGCTCCAATGTTTACATGTAACAATATTGTAGTATAAGGGGGAAGTTATACATCCAGTTGTGTGTTGAATGGCATGAATGAGAAGTTGTCTAATCACCATGAAAGGCACTAATCCATTGCTCTTGTCTTCCCGTATGGCTTCTTTCAGAGTCACTCCTCTCAGGGAGAAGTGTTCATCTGTAGGTAGGAACTTGATCTTCATCAGAGAGATGAGCCCTGCCTTCTCAACAGATGAATGTGCCTGGAGACACAACAGCGCGCGCGCACAAACACACACACACACACACACACACACACACACACACACACATAAACACGGTCAATAATGATATAATTTGATGAATCAAATGATAAGAATCATATACTGTCTAAATATAATCTAGTAGAGTATTACCTGGTCTGAAGCATAGGCCACTAGTCTAGAATTGAGGACAGCGTCCTCCAGGTCTTGGCCCATGTCAGCCTGCAGCTGAAGGAGTCTGTCCTTCCTGGCAGCAAGCAGGGCCACCAGGGTACTCTCACTAACGGTGCTCTGCACGGACACAAAGCCCACATTCAGTTCTATGTGTTGACGTTAACACAACATACACAGTGATGAGATGGTTACTGCAGCTATACTGTAGTTTGTGTTGTGCAGTCATGGTTACTGCAGCTATTGACTGTAGTTAGTGTTGTGCAGTCATGATTACTGCAGCTATACTGTAGTTTGTGTTGTGCAGTCATGGTTACTGCAGCTATACTGTAGTTAGTGTTGTGCAGTCATGGTTACTGCAGCTATACTGTAGTTAGTGTCGTGCAGTCATGGTTACTGCAGCTATTGACTGTAGTTAGTGTTGTGCTGTCATGGTTACTGCAGCTATACTGTAGTTAGTGTTGTGCAGTCATGGTTACTGCAGCTATACTGTAGTTAGTGTTGT
>JAODUE010085963.1:0-14314 GCA_027564755.1 Amblyopsis hoosieri
AACCACACACCATGAGCAACAACAAACTAAAGTTTGTAGGCCTACAGTATAACATGCGTGTTCGACTCTCAGTAATATCGTGCGTCACTTTAATTTTCACGTTACTGCACATTAGGCTAAAGCCCATTTTTGCGTTCAGCCCCTTCACATCAGCAGGGGTGTTGTTTCATGGAAATATATTTTTACATCCCCCCGCTAAACATTATAGACAAATCTCCCAGTTATAAAAGGACTCAGTAGATTTTATAACTGATATACTGAATAATCTAATCGGCAAGGGTTATGTAAATGATTACAAATTAGCCTAGAGGCTATTCCCAATTCAGGGCTTGAGTAGCAGAAGCCACTTCCAGATGGAATAAGATAAAGTCTACATATACACAAGCCATTTACAATTAGATTAAAAGTTAGACTATCTCATCCAAAGCCAACTTGTTAATGACCTCAAATATGCTGGTAAAATAACCTCGTTCTAACATAGGACATACCGACGAGAGGGAAGGGATACAGTCTTGATTCGAGGGTGATGTTTTTCAAGTAGCGTAGCACATATAACGCTTTCAAAATCAGATACGTTATTTTCTGTTCCTCCCTGCCGGGGTTCTGCCGCGTTTCCTACACATATGTGATTAGCTACATGCCTATATCATTTTTGTAAAGCATAAATCATCAACTCTATGGCGATACAAGTAAAATTCTATTTTTATATTTTAAACTGATGAAATTGCCATAATTGACGCCGATATGCACACCAATTTTAAACCAAGCAGCCTAATCTCATACAATTAATGTGGTAATTATGCATTTAATAACAATATATTATTTAATGTATCGAATATAAATTCATCATGTCAACCAATCTTTAAAAAAATTGGTGTCACAATTATGTACACATTATTATACAAAATATTTTTTGGGGGGGCAAAGCATTCCATTTGGCTTGGAGCCGACCCTGATTCTCAACAATATTAGCACAAAATGTATGATGGATCTAAATTAATTTACTCACTATTTTATTTAGATAGTTTTGTTTTAAGAGTGCAACTTCTTGAGTCTTTTGTGTGGGGAATATTTCTGTCCTACCTTTATCGATGAAATGGGTAAAACATCTAACCTGACATGCCAGAGGAGTCCATCTGGGGGAGCCGTCCATTGAAACTGTTGGTGAATGGCTATACTTTTCAGTTGATTGAATGAACCATCTCAGTCGTTTTCCCTGTCTACACCTAAACCACGCCCGAATAGCTATAAACACGACGCTGATTGGAAAGTTCAGTTGCTACTCAGACACATTCAAAATGATTCCGAGGCTTTCCAGACTTTTTCTCACAGCGAAAGTAAACTGAAGCTATTGAAGAAAATAATGAGAATTGATTATATTTTATAGCCTCTATAGCTATAAAATATAATTATTCTCATTAATTTCTAATGCATGTGGGAGAGACATGTTGTTTGCATATAGTTCTGTACTGTTAATGTATAATAATTTATATCTGATTAAGTCCAGCCATCCGCTCATATAAAAAGCTTTATTTCTGCAATAATAAAGCTTGCAGTTGTCAATTCTACCATTGTTCCTCATAATGCTTGACTTGTGTTTCCTATTGGGTAAATCAAAGTGGTAAATGGCAAAGTGAAAGAAAGATACAAACACAGGCACTAAACATCCCCAACCCTCCCACCATGAACACTGCTGTCAGCAGTAGGCACGAGCAATTAATCTCAGCCAGAGGAGGCAAAAAAAGATTAAGCACAAAAGCTATCAAGATGACAAGACTATGCAGTGCAATTTACAAGGTTTCCACTGCAATCAAGGATATGAACGGCATTGATAAACTTGTTGTGCTTTGAAAACAAGATTGCCAACAATTGGCGTTGATATCGTTATGTGAGATTTGCCATTATAAGCCTTAGATACATTTCTCAGTTAATTAGAATTCACCCAGTGAGAGTAGGCTACATACACAATGGGATACATGCTTTCAATTAGCAAGAAGTACTCTCCACCATTGTGTAATTAATAAAATATTAGATATTAAAACTCTACTTGAATGTGAAAATATAAATGTTTTATGTGTCATCCCAAACTCCAATTAAACAACTCCTTGTTTTTAAGACAAGTGTCACTACTAAGAATAAAAATAGGGATTACTGTATATAATACTGGCACAAAGGAAGTGGGTTATTTATCAGGAAGTGGTACACATTTGTACATAACCTTATGTACACAGTAATCTTAGTGTGATAACATGTTTAATCACACTTTCTGCTACAAGTAAAATAACATTACATCCTTCAAACTTTCATATTTGTTACCTATTGCAATTGGACCAATTTTGTCAAATAATAGTCTTGTAAATTCAATTGAGGTATAATGAGATGTTCAGAACGAAGTGAAGTCCATCTAAATATAAATCCAAACCATTAAATGTCTGTCTGGGGTTTCAAATAAAACTCATTGATACTTTGATCAATACTTCAATTACATGCTTTGCATTGCTGCATATATTCTTTAAAACTGCATACATATTCTTTAAAACCACAAGGGATGAGAATAAAGATAGAGATAATTCCAGTGGCGCACTTCTTTCAATGTACAGTAAATAGGTACATTGCTACAGCAAATACTGCTTTAACAGAAAATACGGGCGTGACACTGGCTCCAATCTGGAGTGGGTTCCCGGGCGCTGCATACCATAGTATTCAGAAAAATATACAAGCTAAGGAACTGATGTTGATCGCCAGTACACAAACCATAAGTAAAAGATTTTAAAAGATTTCAAATAACATTTCAAATAAGAGAGCCCCAACCCTCAAGCCAGCACCTGAATTCACATTGCAATACAGGTACGATCCACTGACTCGACATGAAATGTATGTAAATGGGCTTAGGGAAGCTAACCACAACACTAGCTCTAGGGCTAACCAAAGTCCAAGAGATGGCCCTAAAACCACTGACAGGACAAGGGAAAGAAGAAACTTTGTCAACTCCACATCTGATAAACCAGACACAATCTTGATTGGGGATGACATAACCAAGCTGTTAGAATGACCATTTAGCGGCTGGAGAATGCAGTTAACAAATAAAGGCCATGGCAAGATGTACCAAAAAATAGAAACACTTTATTACATTTAAAGCTCGATACAGCCGTGGCAGCATGATCGCAACACAGCCAGCCCCTCCCCAAACATTTCTAAAACCCTTTATACTGAGTCCTTGATTGGGTTGTTCCATTCACAGGCGTTTAACAGTGCAACACAACATATTGCATGTTAACATAGACCATATGCCATTCCTCTAATATTATACACACACACACACACACACACACACACACACATAACCTGTCCACAACCAAACATACTTCCAATTAATATCCAGTAACCCCAGAACTACCAACCCCCCTCCCCTATCCGACCACTTGGTCCCTCCCGGAACCTTTATATTTGTGTCCCATCTACCGGGGACTCTTTCGGCCGAACACCCTGGAGCAGACGGAACAATACAGGTAAATGTTTATAAAACAACTAAATACTATTTGCCAAATGAATGTGCTAGCCCACAATTAATCTTACAGATGTTCTTACAATTAAACAGAACACATTTCAATTGACCAAATAACATCTGAGACATAATCACATTTCTCTTTCAGGGCCACTAATGACCACCAGAACCAGTCCAGAATGCCACCTATCTATGTTCAATAAATAATGTTAAACACAAGAAATGTACCATATGTTATTTGCACTATCTAATAAAGATTACATAAATAAACATTGCTGCCTATGTGTAATTTACCTCATATCAAGATGTCTGAAAAGAGCCATTATCCACACACGATTGCACAATATTACCATATAGTCACTGGTAACGAAGTGTACTTCGTTACAGGCAAATAAAGAGCTTCCATGACTGATAGCTTTTAGTCATTCAGATCTTAATAACATTTAAGCTTTCATTTAAAATGGCAAGTTAAAGGTTAAAAAGAGCAATACAACTGAATATCATCTGCATAAAATGATATGAGATACTATTATAATGGATAATAATCTGTCCGAGCGGTAACATACAGTATACAGGCAGAGCAACATATACAGTAGGGCCCAGAACAGAACCCTGTGAAACACCATGTCATGGGTGCTTTGTCTGACTTTAACTGATCAACAGAGACTGAAAGTCCTTTGTCAGTAAGGTAGGATGAGAACCAATCCAGTGCACCATTGTAGCACAGTATAGCTACAGATATTGTAGCCTATATTATACAGCATTTTGTGCATTTTAATCAAGGGAACCCTTAGTCTAATAATTTTAATAATAATATGACGGTATGGTATGATGAACCTAGGTCACTCCCAGCAATGTGGGCTTTGCCAACGGGATGCTGACAAGTAACGCCGGCATAATCACACCAGTAAATGTAATAAAAATCATCTGGAGTTTCAACTGCATTATAGAACTATAGCTTCAAAAATAATGCCAAATAGCAAATGCTGTGCTATTGGACATTGTCTGACGTCAGTCCGACTGAGTAGCCTATACTGATTGCCTTACATTATGATAATGCTAAGAGGATCTTACTATCACCGACAATAATTGAATTAATAATCGTTATGGCATTGCACACACATACACGTTATGCTTCCTAGTAGCTGTCCCTGTTAATGATCCATGCTTACCGCTTCAACTATAATCTCTTCCTTCTCTTGCATGTGCACTCCTGCCTCCACCTTTTCCTGCAAACTTCATGTTGGCACTTTAAGCTTTATTTAAGATACTTAGCCCCTGCCGTAAACATGTTTGTTATTTTTTCACATTTGGCAGCATCTGCCTATATATTGTTTTGTTTTAGCTCGCACATTCTCTGCACCTCTTTGATTTGTCCATTTTGACCATAATCTGTCATCAGATTTCTGGCATCTGACACGAAGGTCAGAGGAGCACAGGTCAGAGGAGCAGGGGTGGGGCCTATAGACCTTATTGGGCCAGCCTAATGTCAGTATAACATATAAACCAAGGTTATGCTGTAGAGGCCATAAATGCTGCCATAATATCACTTGCCTCTCTAAGAAAATGTGTTTAGATTGAGCTCAAATTGAGTATTTCTTTTTTTGTATACACAAATCAAATGTACATATTTAAAGCCTACTTTAATATAGAATTATATATAATAATATATTAGTCTATATTTGGCTACATAATAATAAAATGGAAACTGCATCAGTGAGGCCTTGGCGTCTGCTGAGGAAAATAATTTTTATCTTCATTTTTATTATGAATCATTGTGAACAGGTTTTCTTGTTTTATATAAGATATAAGAACCACTCCTTTCACTTATTACGTGATTTGCTAACCAACCAAGCAGGTCAGAACCATTCCTGACTTCAGACACCTGGATACGTGATGGGTAAGATTAGGCTATATGGTAAAATTGCCCTTAAACTAATGGCGGTAAAATAAATTAGACAATAGACCTATGCTGTTGACCAATATTGTAGGCATAATAACCTATATTCTCTGCAGATGTTACAAGTAGCCTATAGGCTAGGCTATTATCTACGTTTTAACCCTACTCAGCATTATTCCAGTGCAGATATGATAAACAGGACTAAAAAATAACAGGCTTCACTGCCCCAACACAATGGTGTTATGCCTACACCCTGAATAGGAATCTAGTGGCACTCACTATAGCTACTTAATTTAAACAATATGCATAAGCGTCAGTTACGCTGGGGACATGTCCCCGCCACTTTTAATTATCAAGAAAATACATAAATCTAATAAGGGCGTACTCACACTTGGCCCAGTTGCCTTGAACCGTGCCAGAGCACGATTGTCCCCCCTCCCCACTCCCTGGCCTGCACTCGCACTGCAGTTAACATTCAGGGCCAGGGCACGCTTACTACAAAACATTAGGTTGGCTACTTGGTTTCAGGCCAATTATTTTGTCCGCATAATCGTTCCACTGGAATATGTCTTTGATGCATCCCGTACCTTCAGATTCTGAGCACACAGTTTTTCCAGCTTTTTCCGACAGTGCTCACGGGTCTTTGATACCCACGAGTAAGTAGATAGTGCTTGTGTGTTGTATCCAGTTGCTCCTGAATACTCTCTTCTGCCCAAATTTCCATCAAACATTGCGCTTCTGCTGTAGACCAAAGTGTTCCCTTTGCTGTTTGTAACGAAACAACTGTCGCGTCGATGACTTCAGTTCCATCCTCGGGCACGTTTGCGATCACACTGATGCGTACCGCGCCCAAGTCCAACCACATCGTAGTGGGCCACAGCACGTTTAAGCGTACCGCGCCCGGGCACGGTATGGAGTGATCACACTAGTCAAACAAACCGCACTTTGGGGTCAAACAAGCTAGGGCACGGTTTAACTGGGCCAAGTGTGAGTATGCACTAAACCCAAGAAGTCAGCACCAGAGCAGATTTTGCATAGATTTATATTTCGTATCATATCTTCAGAATGATTTATGACAGAAACTCAAGGTTTTTTCCCCTCATATTCCGGACATTCTGCCGAAGAGAACGGTATCTTTTTGTACTAAAAAGACAGAAATTCTAAATAGAAACAAATAGATAAGCCTACCCCCATGAAACTTAGGGTTTATAAATAAGGGTGCATATGCATAAATAAATAAAATGCTGTAATTCATTTAGTTTTGTGTATGTATTTGACTCAGAAGGGTTTTAAAGTTGGTTAGAGCAAACTAACAAAACTATACATTATAAGCCATTATATCAAAGTGGCCTAGTGAAAAGGCAGTTTATATAATTGTCATGTTTTGGAATAATTCCAATAATTCCATTAATTCATTGTTAAGATGGCAGATGCCTTTTCTTCTATCTTCCTTGTGTTATCCCCCCCCCCCACATACACACACAGCAAATAATTATATTGCTAGTCGTAATAAACTGTTGTGTACGGCATCTAACACTGTTTTCCATTACTATTTTATTATAATATATTTCGCATTCTAAGAAATTAAGCAATTTATTATGATATTAGCATTATTGAGGAATTAATTATATATAGGTAATGTGTGTTTGCCTGATGCTGTAGTTATTTCTAACCGATTATAACACTTGCCTGTTCATGTCTTGACTTTCTTTTGGCAATAAATAAATGGTTAATAACTTCTTAAAGTTAAATGAGGACAAAACTGAAATCCTACTTGTCGCCCTAAAGAAAAACAGGAAATGTTGGCTAATAATCTAGGAAAGCTAACACCCTGGCTAAAATCTGAGGTTACCAGTCTTGGAATTGTGTTGGACTCAGATCTAAGCTTTAGGTCCCACATCAACAGGGTAGTGCAAAAAAAAAACCTATTCATGCTTTTGTGTCTAGCCTCCCAAAAAAATCTATTGAGAGACTATAGCTCATTCAAAACTCTGCAGCTAGGCTTTTAACAAGAATTAAGAAGAGAGAACATATTACTCCAGTCTTGGCCGACCTGCACTAACTACCAGTTAGCATGCAGAATTGATTTTAAGGTCCTTCTCCTTACATATAAGGCGCTACATGGGCTAGGACCAAACTATATCGCTCAAGCAATGGTCAACTACCCCCTAGAACACTAAGGTCATCTGACAGTGGTTTACTGAAAGTTTTTAGTAAGTGCAATAAGAATATCTGCGATGCAGCCTTTATTAACTATGCCCCCAAGCTATGGAACTCACTACCTATAGCTGTCAGGGAATCTGGCTCAGAAAATATATTTTAAAAAAAACTAAAATCTCATCTATTCAAATTAGCTTTTAGCTAGCTTGTAACTGCAATACTCTGTACTGCTAAACTGCTACAGAAAATGGTGCACTTGCAACATGACTGTTGTCTAGTTTATTTTGCTGTCATCTCATTTCTTACTTTATTTTAGTTGTTATGTTATTTCAGTATCATATTATGTAAAAATATCATGGAAGGCCCGGTCGCCGTACCGGAGTTGTTGTGGTGGGAAGACGACCTGTGGCAGGCCTGTTTGGAACAGTGATCACAGAGACAAATTGTTGTCTGTGTATCAATCCCACCGAACAATCATAGTTTAATAGTGTGTATAGTCTGCATGTATGAATATACATGCAGGGTCTGTATATCTGAGGGCATACAGCACCCTCATATGCGTACGAGGGAGTCTTGGTAATTCCTACACTGAGGTTAGTGGGTACAGGGGATATAACCATCCATAACAGACATGTACTGATAACTAAACTGCTACTGGAATATGCACTTCCTCCACCAGATTATCATAGCGCTATACCATGGTGCTGACTTTCAAAAAAGATAAGGTTTTAATGTATCTTATATTTCTATCATCTGATTCCTTTAACCATTTTTATTAACGAATGTCATTTCATTATAATATTATGTATATTTATTTTATTCCTTTATGTACCTGTTTTAAAACGTGGAAGTTGGGGCGGGGTGGGCAGCGGCATGATACATTTAAAGCAACAGTCACTGAAATCTGATCGTTTTTCGAGAGTTGTGATCATGCTATTCCACATCATTTATGTGGTATTTTCACCTAATCTGGTCAGCTACATTGCTTTGAGGAGTCAAGGAACTATGTCAACAAGTGAAAAGGAGCATGAAATGACTCCTTTAAATCTGATTCCTTTAACTATTTTATTAATGTTTTTCTCTGTATTTCTTTATTTGTTTATGGGAAGCACATCTAGTGTACAGTATTGCCTCTCTTTAAAGCACCTTGAACTGCAATTCTGTATGAAAAATTCTATATAAATAAAGATTATTATTATTATTATTATTATTATTATTGTTGTTATTATTATTATTATTTTTGTTAGTCGCTTTGGATTAAAGCATCTGCTAAATTATATAAATTTAAATGTACATGTTATGTGCATTCATCTCGTTATCTGCTTGCTTCAAATACAAGAAATATGTCATTGTACAGAGGACGTCTCTGCCCACAGAAACTCCGCATCGCCACACATCTTTTCAGGGAAAATATGTGGCGAGAATGGGTACTGCAGCTAGAATTAATTTAGCGTAGCGTTGACAGACCAAACCATGTTTTACATTATAGGGACGTATAGGCAAAGTAAATTAGTTTTCGAGTAAAATAAAGATAGAAAGGCGAAAAGAAAATAGCAAACTTTTATGTGAATCACAAATACTATTTAAAGTGTGGCAAATTTTTTATTTTAAACAAACTATTCCTTGACCCTGGGCCCGGGGATAACTGACACGCCCCCCCATGTCGGCGGGCCTGTCGGCTTGTGGCCCGCTGAAATCTGAACCCGTCCCCATTTCTTTTCGAAACAAACTGACGCCCATGAGCTCTTGGTCGCGTTGCTGTAGGCTTCTGTGGTAGCCTACATGGCACGTCAGCCATGCTGCGCTAAAGGTGCTGTGGTGGGTGTAACCCAGTCGCCGTTGAACAGATTTAGAACAGTCAGCAGTGTGAAAGAAGAATAGTGAGGGGGGATACGCAAAACAATAAATGCAACAGACAGTAGCCTCTTGGGATAAATAACGTTTAGATAGGAAGTGTGAACGGAAGTTATAGAAGTAAAAAATATATACTGTAGCTTATGTTCATTTCTTTTGAGGTCAGGTGGCGTTTATTTAAATAGGCCTTATAAGAACCTGTATGACTCGTTGACGCACGGCCAACGTAAACTTTCCAGTCGACAGCGTTTTCTACTGGAGTAAATGGTAAGTGCATTTAATATTTTCGTACAAATATGAAAGTCACCATGTAGGCTATACATACATGCACAATTTAGACGAGAGCTACCAAATGTGAATCTACGGACTGTGTTCCGTATCTATAAAACTGCACTGCATTTATCAGCATGTTTTCACTTTCACTCTCAGCCAGACTTTGCAACTTTTGCCTAGCTGGACGATAACCTATTGCCATTTTCATGATACCAAAAACATTTTTTTGTAGGCTACTTAGTAAAACTAAAAACTATATGAGTTTGTTTTATATGCCTATAGCCTATGTAGGCTACAGCACAACAGTGAATTTGACCCACTGCACAATAACTTGCAAGCAGGTAGGCTATAGGCTACATGCAATGCTTAGCAATGTTTAGCCATTTAAGAGTATTATTTGTAATTCAATTAAAACAGTAAGGTGAGTGCTAGATAGCCTACTCATTCTGATATGAAGGAAGGAAGGTAGGTTTGAATGAGGGGCTGTGGGTAACAGTTACTGTATAAACTAATCTCTGGTTTAATTGAACAGTAAAATATTGTTTCACTGTTACAGATGTTACAGACTATAATGTCTGGTTTCATGGATATTATCCAGTCAATGTCAACCAATCAACTGCTTGCCAATTGTTTTGAGGCTCTTCTAAATTGTTCATAAATTGAGCTAGCTGATACATTTCTGTTGTGTGGATTCACTGAAGGATACTGACAAAACAAAGCGAGAGATTGCAGTTGATTTCTTTTACGTAACTTTGTTTCCTGTTGGTGTCACATCAGCATCAGAAGCGTGACTTCTTCAACTTATTTTCCTCTCCTAGCTCAGAGGACAAAGGGTTTAGCAACATGTCAGGAAACAAATCATGATTTTTTCTAAATATCCTGCTTCTCTAATGTCTTTAGCCTGTTGGGAGTGATTTATTTTTCTTATACAAAATTACTGTTGTTGTTGCCATTTGTCAAGGACTAACAGAGGTTACTGTAAACAGTTGCTAAAATGGAAAAACGTACTCTACAGTATTTTCCCTTGCATGCTTAGATTATGTCATTCACTGATGACAAATCAAAACAAACATATTTCTATTTGCTATTACGTAAACATATAGAAAACAGAGTTTATACACTCTTAATACTCTTTAAAAACACATAATTCTTCTACACAAAAATCCAAGCATTTTTGGTATGAAGTGTATATTTACAACCTTCATAATGGTTTAATTAAGCCTTCATTAAAGCCTATAAATTCCAATTTCATTATTATTTATTATGTGTTATTTATTTAAACAGTATGTTTTGTTTCATGATTTAATATGAAAAATGTGATTTTGAGGTCAAAATACATTTGATTCTTGAGTGTGACAATACTATAATTCTAACTTTGTTACCAGGTATCACTTGAATTTGATACCATGGTAAAACAAGGAAAACAAGTCAAGTTTGTCCCCTTAGGTACTCAATCAACCCATTAAAAAATACAGAATAAATTATCATTACATTTGATTAGAGCAGGCACACCCATGCTTCATCACTGCCAGTCCTGTTATCATGACGTATAACGTTGTCAAGTAACAATAGGCCACACACCTTAACATCCAGCACTATTGTATGCCATGAAATTCTTGAAGAGACAATGTAAAACATAACTGAGTTACAGTAATATCAGTTGTGAAAGACTTTCAAAGCCACTTCAAAGGGATACCAGCAAACCATTTTATGGAACACCATCCATCCATCTTCATCTGCTTATCCGTAGTAGGGTCGCGGGGGCAGCAGCTCCAGCAGCTCCAGCAGGGGACCCCAAACTTCTCTTTCCCGAGCCACATTATCCAGCTCTGACTTGGGGATTACGAGTCGTTCCCAGGCCAATGTGGAGATATAATCTCTCCACCTAATCTTTACCTATCTGGGTCTTCCACGAGGCCTCCTCCCAGCTGGACATGCCTGGAACACCTCCAAAGGAAGGCGCCCAGGGGGCATCCTTACCAGATGCCCGTACCACCTCAACTGGCTCCTTTCGACGCAAAGGAGCAGCGGCTCTACTCCGAGTTCCTCACGGATGGCCGAGCTTCTCATCCTATCTCTAAGGGAGACGCCCATCACCCTCCTGAGAAAACCCATTTCGGCCGCTTGTACCCATGATCTCGTTCTTTTGGTTATGACTCACCCTTCAAGACCATAAGTAAGGGTAGGAACGAAAATTGCCCGGAAGAACGAGCGCTTTGCCTTCCGGCTCAGCTCTCTTTTCCCCACAACTGTACGGTAAAGTGATTGTAAAGTGATTTTGAACACTTGTGAACACATTACCTCTAAAATGGAGAACACTTGTATTATTAATAAATACAATTATAATAAAAAAACTGAATTCTGTGTTTTTTTGTGTTCTCTTCGTCTTATATTACATTTTGTATGTAGATCTGAAACTTTTCAGAATGAATAACCTACAAAAATGGAGGAAATCGTTTTCGTGTATATTTTTCTTTCTTAGTTATCTTGATGTGGCTATCCTTCCGGGCTCAGTTAGGCTACATTACATGTCTGCTCAGCTCAGATAAAAACCTACTGTAACTGAAAAGTGACTGTATGATATCATTCTTTGCTCAAAGCCAGGACATGGTGGAGCGTGCTATCCTACTTACCTTTTTTAGCAATTTGATATTGGAAAAATATTTCATGTACATTAATCATATAAAAGAACCATGGCCCTCATTTATCAATCTATCGTTGAAACCAGCTCATATCCGAGCGCAGAATGTATCTTATGGTAGCGCTCACGTGTGATTTATGAAACCATCGTATCTCGCCAAACATACGTAAGAATGATCGCACGTTGATAAATGTGGCGGTGGAAAACCACGCCCTTAAATATGCTGGATTTAGAGGCCTCGCCCCTAGAGTTTACGACATGAAGAGTTGTAATACGTTCAAGAAGAGACACTTCTCTGACCAGCTCGGAGAAGAGGTATGCCAAACAGCTACCCATGCCGCCTTTGTCCTGGCCGTTTAATGGTAGCGTTAATTGGCCTACTAGTCTACCATAGTAGGCCTATAGCCGATTTCTCATAGACTAATTAAATAGCCTAGAAGGTTGGGAAGTTTATTTATTTGTCCATTTTTATAATGTTTCAAAACCACAGATGTGGTGTTAAGGCTTTAAAAAGAAAAAGTTAACCTTCAAAAAAAAAAAAAAGATCAAGTGAACCTGAATGTAGTGAGCCATAAATATAGAAGGCTCTTTGGCCATCTGCTATTCTGTCACCATCGGATGATCAGCGTGCAGAACCCCGCAGTCCAGAGCACCTTTCTCTGCCATATACTCATGTGCATGAGTATATGGCTCTGTGATACAATTCCCTCCGCTGATATAGACTGTCTTTACAAAAATAATATTTTGCCACAATCTATATAGCCTATATTTAACAACCCGATACGGGTTGAAAGGCTATGTATCTAATATGTAATTGGAGTGATGTGATCTGTTGTTTATAAGGATTCTGGCAGCAGAGTTCTGAACTAATTGGAGTCAGTTGATGAGTTTGGTTGGGTATGCCAGAGAGAATAGAGTTGCAGTAATCTTAATCCAGGCAGGAAGTGGCAAGTGGGTGAGAGTTTCGGTGCTTGAGTAGGAAAGTGAAGGACGTGTTTCGGAGGTGGAAGAAGGATGTCCGTGTGATGGTTTTAATGTGTGATGCGAACAAAAGGGAGTTATCAAAAATAGAGGGGGGGGGGTTGGTTTAGATGTAGAGCTGAAAGTCAGCATTGTGGTGTCGCATAAACGTGCCCAAGGGTAGGAGCTCATGTGATCCCACAATGTGATCAGTACAGCAATTTGGGGATTTTCATTTGTGCAGTGTATTATTGTATCCTACAGTATTTTTGACTCTCACTGATTGGTTCACACAACTTCACTTGGCCAGAAGTGAAATGTATGTCTGTGTTTTAGAGAGATCAAGATGACTATATTTATTTTTATGTACCACTTGTTGCTAAATAATATTGGCAGATATACAGTATGATATTATATAATTTGGCACATTATCCAGAACATTTCCATGAATCAATAAACTGTGGCTTAAAGGGATATTGAACCTTTGTTAAACCCTGGATGTCAATATTTGGTACTCATCCTGTCTCATGTATGAATAGAAAATAAGGCAATAACTACTGGTAGTATATATTATCAGTCTCAAGTAATATTGGCTTGTTGTGGTGGTATTTCATTTAAATTAATGAAGCTTTATTAGCAATAAGTAATTCTCCCACAAGGCACCATTTGGTAACAATCCCCTGCCTTTTTGGCAGGAGAGTAAAACCCGCCTAAAGAAGGCCCAGGAGGAGGCGGAGGAGGTGAAGGTCATCATGATGGACAATATGAACAAGGCTGAGGAAAGAACTGAGAAACTGACAGACTTGGAGAGCCGAGCAGACAAGCTACTGGAGACGGTAGGTAAACCGTTTCTACTCCTTTCCCGGAAATAAATGGCCACGGTCATTAATCGGAACAACTTGCACGATTGTTACTCCAATAAGTTATCGTAGAAGTTCCTTACTTCTAATATAGCCTAGTTCTAGTTGTAACGCGAACGACAGGATGAAAAGATAAACGGGGCGTCCGACAAAAGTTCACT
>JAODUE010085974.1:0-14313 GCA_027564755.1 Amblyopsis hoosieri
TGCATTCAAAAGACCCTAGGAATGTGGAGTTTTCAAAAGTTTGGAAAACCAAATATGGCTTTAATGGCACACTAGATGTTGAACTAGTAAGGAGGATAAGGCGTGGTGCTAAAAACAGCGAAAGGGTTACAAGCTGTGTTAATGGGCGAGAGGAAGCCAGGAAGAGAGAAAGGGATTGGAAAAAAGAACCGTGTCTGCAAAGGGTGGGGGCGACAGCAGAGAGGAGAAAGGGAGAGGTGTCATACAACAGACAGAGGCCATCGCTACTTAACCCTTTCCACCCACCCAACCCCTATGCGTTCCCTCTCAGGAGAGATAGCTCCGCCTCTACAGTTGGTTCTGCCCCTGATGCCATTCCCAGACCGCATCACCGAAAATGCCAGGGGAAGGGCTAAATCGAGAGAGTAGTACAGTTTTCAATGAAAACAGTGGTTTTGACGCACTACTGTCACCTCCAGAGCCAAAGGAGGGAGAAACTTACATAGAACTTAAAACAGCATTCATCAGAGGTTTAAAAGCACCTATTCAAAGTTATGTAAGAACTCACCTTAATAGCATATAAGGTGAGAAACTTTGGCTAAACTGAAGACATATGCTATACACGCTGAAAAGCTATTTGTAGAAGAGGAAACGCATGAATGTTTTAATTGTGGAAAGAACGGTCACAGTGCTAGATTGTGCAAATCTAGTAAAAAGGCCTGGGCAGATAAGAGCACACACACAACACCGAGCAGCAACGAGAGGGATTGTTATGTGACCTCCCTCACATAACAATAAACTCCCAAGACTAAAGTATAGTCAAATACCCAAATTCCAAATTGGACGTGCAAAAACAAGGGGGCAGCTCACTTATCGACTTAGACACAGACGATAAGGTGGAATTGGTTTCTGTAGAAATAGTGCGTTTACACGAAACCAAATCTTGGATTGAGTTGAATGTTAATGGACAGCCTGTAATTTTCCTGTGAGACGCAGGTGCTTGCTAATCAGTGATTACGTCATCAGATACACCGCAAGGTATCAGGTTATCCGACACGACTAAGTGTAAAGCCCGCCTCAGGACATTCCTGCAGGGAGGCTACAACAACATTGACACTGATTAAAGACCCTGTCACTGATAAAAGCATAAGAGAAAGCTTTGTGGTGTCCAGCGTTTGTCCAGTGAATTTGCTGGGTCGTGATTTAATGCGCCCACTAGGGGTCCACTGTACGGAACTCCATGATCAGCTCACGTTGTCCCGTTCTTGAATGCTAACGCTGTAGCAGTTGGTTCTCTCCACCAGGCACCGCTCTTTCCAACGCTTTATCCAACATATTTATACATGTTTTACTGACAAATATGAACATAAGACTCTTGCAGGATACTTGCACTACATTATAATAATTAGTTTGATGTAATTGAATTAATATTTATTAATTTTTGAGCCAAGGAAAAGTGACGTGACATGACATGACAGTTGTTCGTTCGTGTCTTTTGTTCGCGAAACATTAGCTAATATACAAACAAAAAAAATTTCACAAAAATAGTTTTGGTATAGAATTATGTGTTTGATAAATACTTCCATTTGTTATTCTTTATTTTAAACATTTGTAAGTTGTTTAAATAAGTTATAAAACGCTTTTCCCCGTATGGACTGGTCTATCCCATAGAAGTCCATTCATATTTTTCTCTCCCGGCGCCATTCTAAAGCCTGTTTGGCGGACCTTCGGTACTAACTGAGATCCTGTCTAAACGAAATATCGAAATATCTGATATCATTTTGGACCCTGACGTAATTTGATTTCTGTGACGGATTTTACGTCAAGTGTACGGTACACCATGAGTTAAAGTGGAAAACGGAACAATGCAAGTCTACAGTATGGCAGGATGCTCATTTGTTTCTACAGCTCTGGAAATTGACGTTTGGGGGACACCGAGACACCAGGAACACGGTTTAGTCAAAGCATGTGGCAGAACAACAGGCTAGTATGTGATGTTCAGATAACACCAACGACACATTATTATTCAGGAACACAACGATTTGTTGCAAGACGTTCCTAATACGCTTTATTCACAAGGCGTCGCTGATGTAGGTCTAATCAAAAACAATTCCTATGGTAATAATGCCTAAATCATCGTGTAGACCCTACCACACTAGAAGCAGTATCCACTAAAACAGCAAGCTATTGATGGGATATCAGAAACATTTGATCAATTGGTTAAGGGGGTGTAATTGTTCCAGGAGATGATGCATTCTGTGATACTCCTATGAGACACATGATGCAATTTTTGGGTATGGTAAATTACTGCAGACAGTGGATCGCTTGTTTTCTTTAAAAGACAAGGTTACTGACTGGATTAATTTACGACGTGCCAATGGCACCAGTAAATAAATGATAGTGAACATAGGAAGCCAAAGAGCAATTTATAAGTATTAAAAGGAACTGTGTTCATCCTGTTGCTAAATTATGTTTATCCAATTAGCCTCAATTCTAAACTTGGGTGGAAAAAGAAAAAAGAAAATGATTTAATTCATTAATAAATAAATACAATAAAAATAAGGAATCGCACATAATGTACTCCATGTATTTGCAGCTCGAGTGAGAGGGGACATCTCCCCACATACAGAGCTGTGTGTGTATGTTTGACACACAAGCAATGGAGGGATTCAAGGTCGGCGGGCAATGCTAGGGCAGACATGGCAGCTTTGTTCCTTCTTAAAGCAAGGAAAAAAAAGAAAAGAAAAGCCATTGGCAGGCTGAAGGAGCAGTACAAAACTTAGCCAGGTAAATACATTCTCTGAATATGTATTGACACATACGCCAAGGCGTGTGTCAAAAGGGGGGATTTATGAAATAAGGTATTTACCTCATACGGGTTAATAATTTACTTACATTAACAAGAAATGTATGCCTGTATTAAACACAGTTTAGAAAAAGAAGAGAGAAAAAAAAGAAAAAAATATTCATATTATTGCTTTAGTTGCAGAGAACAGAATGTCTACTGCTACAAGTTGGAAATCTAATGCCCTCGAAACTAATCCATCTGAATAAAAACAATAAGTGCAGTGGTAGTAGTAACCGCACCAAGCGAGGTCACAGCTTTTGCTGCTAAAGAGGAATTTTACACGGAAGTGGAGGAATTAAGAGAGATTTGTCAAGTCGCCAGACATAGGCCAGGCGTGGGTATAAATGAAAGGGGGGGACGAGCCACATTTTTGCAAGCACAACATTTGGTGTGGAAGCATCAGGGTTCAAAGTGGTTTGACGCAGGTTAGAGGTCATTCGTCTTAAGCCCGCAGAAGAAACCAAATGATCACCAGAGATTTAGGTGTGAGCAGAATGGGGCTCTTTTTAGACTCTTAGTGCTAGGATCGATTATGGCATAGTTGCAGAAATCTATTGCAACCCTGTAGCACACACATCTTATCAGCATGAGGAATGTCACTAATGCAGATGCAGGACAATATTGGTGTGATATAGAAAAACAAGCAAGCGATATCTATAAAGAGTTGAAGATACATGTACAGAAGCTAACACCTAATAATATCTTGCCACAAACTGAATTAGATGGAGAAGACGCAGCCATTGATTTAGATTCACTTTTAGACGCCACACACAGACAAGACGGAAATAGGAATGTTAGGATGGCATTGCAAATATGTGGTGATAACACTGCTGTGCTCTATCCCATTTCCAGACTACACCTTTAACTTCAGCCCACATAGAAGGGACTGAGGGATGGTGAGACGTGTTGTTTCAAAAGCTATGATGCAGCTACTCCACTTGGGCAATCTAATGAAAAACAATTGAATGGAAAGTAAAAGGATAATTTCACTTTTATTGATCTGCTCCCTGTCAATGGGAGGTAGGTGGGACTGTCCTTATGTGAATTGATTAATGGATCATTTGTTAAAGCCTTCCTGCTCATCTAAATTGGCTAATGGCATTGTGTGGAAGTACACATGTCCCTTTCAGACTGACCAGTTGGAGAGGCCATGGGGAGTGATGCTGGGCTGTGGTCATGCAGCATATCATATCTTGCCCAAATGGGTGGAATGGTCGCTGATACCCGACAACCGTCGGCACAGGTACCAAGTGTATCCCATGGGTGCTGAAGGCAGCCCAGGTGCCAACACGGATATGCAGTACTGATTGGAGCAGGAACTACATTGGCCCTAAATAAAATTAATGGATTGGCTTGGCAGATTCTCACATTGGCAAATGAGACTGAAAATGCAATAACTATTTAACAAATGAGCAGAAGGCAATACGATCAGCTGTAATACAGCATCGTTTAGTGTATGACATCTTGACTGCCGGACGAGGAGAGGTCTGCAAATGCTGGTAACAACATATAGTTTTACTCTGCCTGACAATCATAGAAATATTACTGATATTATTTCTCACATGCAACATGCTAGTTGAGCCGGCTACCACCAATAGCCCAGGAACTGGTGTTAGGAAAACCACCCAGATTCCAACACCTGCTTATTTCTCCTTTCTCCTTGGGCTGCACAATTATGGCCAAAATGCTAATCACGATTATTTTGATCAATATTGAGATCACGATTATTTAACCACAATTATTCATTGATTTTATGAACAATGTATTTTTATTGCACTCACATTATAAACAGACCACGGAAATCCCTTCTATATTGTGCTACATTACTGCTAATGTACAAATATTAGCTTCAAAATAAGACTGGTCCTTAAAGTGCATCAGTGAATAAATAAATATATAAAATAAATTGTACATAAAATATAGGCCAACTAAAAATGCCATCAAAGAATACGATTACAGTAGTACAAACATTAAACACGATCATGAGACAAATACGAATGACAACATGAACATTTATTGACATTTGCCGTGTTTCGAACAGGCATCGACACAGTCAGCTACACGATCATTATGGGCCATAGATCCACATGCCATGCCTACGCCACATCTGGAAATATCACCAGTTAACATGGTCACCACTTAAACCGTAACACCGGCGCAGACACAATTTGAAAGCACTCTTTGCATATGACTTGTTCTTGCTTAACATCACTTGCCCTAAATCCAAAATACTTCCAAACAACAGACAATGATCCCTTTTGAGGGACAAGCTCTACGTCTTCTGCTGCTGTCATTAGATTTTTTGTTTTGCCGGTCTGCTGTCTCTGCTGTGACATTAGGGATGTCACGGTACCAGAAATCTAGTAGTCGATACCAATACAAGTGAGTGGGCTCCAAGGAAGTACCACCGGGACCTCCGTGACTCGGTGCCCGCACGAGAGTGCTTCTAGGGCAGGTAAACATTCAGAGAGATCCCGGTCGGTGCTCCGGAGGTATCGGCAAGCGCGAGGCGAAAAAGCGTTGGTTAAAATGCATTGTAGTAAATTACAGCATACACACGTGAATGTTTGCAACGCAAATATGCGACGTGTCCTACATATTTTATATGCTTCAAGGCTGATTTTGTTTCGCTTTCGCCAGGCGATTATGTTTATCAACGAACCATTGATGTCACAAGACAATAGCGGAACTGCGGAACTGTTTACTTTTTTCTCAACCAGTAAGATTGACAATATGGGTAGAAAGTTCGAAGGCACCGTTTGCATAGTTTAATGTACTGGTTTTTGTGAATGTAGTAGTCCCTGATAATCCGCCTGGAACGCAAAGTAGTCTTGCTGTTTTTCTTTTCGACGAGTGGAGGCAGAGCTGCAGCTACATTTCCATGGTACTGTACGCGTCCAGGTTGGATATCCGGTACCTACGGTACTGTAAAAAAAACGAGTACAGTCATGTTTTCAGAATTTTAGCATCGACTTCGTACCATAGTATCTGTTCTTGTGACATCCATAATTTCTATTACTTTTTACTTGGACTGCTGCCTCGCAACATCCAGGAAGGTTTTGTACATCCATATGCTGTTGTTGGAGGGTGCACGCGAAACCAAATCGGCTGCTGTTGGCGGGTGACTAGGAAGCGCTTGATTTGATACATAGCAGTTTTCTATGAGCAGAGCACGTATTTTAAAACATTAATATCGCAGTCGATCATCTTCATTTAATTGTTGAAGCCAAAATTGTAACGGAGAACGATATTCGATTAATTCTGCAGCCCTACTTTCTCCTATGTAGAACAACAGACTACACAGAGCCCATTTAACCATAATGTGATGAATATATATTCTTAATGAAAAGATTAGGGTTAGTGGGTTAGTTAAGAAAAGATGATTTATAAGAAAATATTATATTCCAGTCATATACTTATTTAAGATTTCCTCAAAAATAGCGTTCAGTCTGTCAGAACCCAAACTCGTGTATAGTCTCGTGACCCAAGTGCATAGTCACCCCTATAAAATACAGATAATGGTAAGCTTACGTAGTTCTGTTGGAGTCCAGCTTGTGTGGCCCCCTTGATGCCGATGGCTCCAGCAGTGCCCATGTCCCCTGCTCCTATCCCAGCACCAACAGACGACCCAGCGCCAGGCGTAGTGCCCCCTGCACTGTGCACCAAGCCTGTACCAGGGTGCACGCTTGGTGGCCTGTCGCCAGCCTCGTCTCCAGCCCTTCCAGGACCAGCCGCATGTCCTGTCCCACCAGCCAGTACTTCCTGAGGTAGCCGTACGTCTCCTACACCCAGAGCTTCGTCCTTGTACTTGCGGACATACTGCTGCATCTGCTTGACCTCTGTGGGGCTCAGCTCGTGGCACATGGACGGGTCCTGGTCATGCTCGGGCAGCTGCCGTGCCATCTGCTGCCGCCGGTACGCCGCGCCTTCCGTCGTCACCACCGGGCGTTTCTCTGGCGGGAGCAGCTCCATGTAGCGCATCGCCTGGGAGGCACACACAGACACACACACACGCTCAGGGGCTCCATGTAGCGCATCGCCTGGGAGGCACACACACACACACACACACACACACACACACACACACACACACACACACACGCTCAGGGGCTCCATGTAGCGCATCGCCTGGGAGTCACACACAGACACATACACACACACACGCTCAGAGGCTCCATGTAGCGCATCGCCTGGGAGGCACACACACACACTCAGGGGCTCCATGTAGCGCATCGCCTGGGAGGCGCGCACACACACACACACGTGGACAGGGCCAAGAGAATGAGGAAGTGACCAGACCCCTGCCATGCCTAAGTCTCTTGTATTTATGATGCTTATGAGTCTTTAATGTCAACAAGTATGTTTGGCCTCTGGACAATGTTTAGATAGATAGAACACACCAAATATTTCCCAACTATTAATTGCACTGTATATTAACAGCATGTTATGGAAGAAAAAGAAAAAAAAAAGAAAAACAGTTCATGCTTAATAACTGCAGTTTTTTAATAAATGTTATGTTAGAGGCATTTTATGTAAAAAAAAAAAAGAAGAAAATTGGTTGGACTCCAACCGCTTCAATAGATGTGTTACGCTACGTACGATAGGTTACTCTCGTTTGCTACTCTTGTTTTTAACACGCCAACCAACATCATGGCTGTACAAACCCCTGCTTGCAGGAGAGAAGTGAACACGTGTCAATGGTCAAAGAATTTTCCTTTTCTGTTTATCATTTCCAAGTCCAGTTCAAGCAAGGCCCCATTTCCCGAAGTACTACGATGATCTTGTGCCACATTATTTTATCATTGCGCTTCACAAAAGCATCATGCCCCATCATTGCCCCATCATAGATTGACAAGGGCTCTGGACCACTAGTTAGTCCATCGTAACAGGACCATTGCCGTTTGTGTACAACAGCGTCTCCCTCAACTGTCTAAATGCAACAGCAAATGAAGGCATTAGAACGTAAAGAATTCTGGCTAAAAACTATTTAACATTTATTTATACCACGGTAAATGGATATATGTATAAACTTCATTGTTAAACAAGCAAAACGACATGCCTAGCAGGCATGAGCTACTGTATAATAAGTAATTATTATTATTATTATGTAGGTATGATGAGGTGAGACGCAGGTTGTACAATGAGATGACCAACAATGTGTAAAACAATAATGTGCTTTATGAGAAAATGTTGAAATAGTTTTCTTTTCAAATCACTGAATGTTACTGAGCAAATTAAACATTGTAGCACATCTCTCACGCTCTCAAAAGGATGTGACTGTAGTGACGGGTCCTATTCCCCACCCCCTTCCCCAGAATGCCTTACTTCCTGTGTATGATTCATGCTGAATTTAGTATTACAGAAGTATTACATTTGTATTTACTTCATAGCTGCAGTTACATACAGATAGGCATAGTTGGGCACGGCGCTTGAACGAAAGAGAGAACCTAGAAGGAAAATGGGATTAAGTTAAATCTTGATGCTTACCAAATACTTATTGGCCACAGGAGGTGCCCATTCATAGGTGACAGACATCAGAGGAACATCTTTCTTGACTGGCACCACATTGGCTGACACCGTGGTGTCAGTCACTGGCACTGTGCTGGCCTTGACTGGCACGGGACGGGCCTGGCCTCCAGGGGGGCCTTTAGTGGCCATGTCCCCGGGTTGCACAGGACTGACTGGTAGCACAACCATGGCAGAGAAGCTGGGGGGGACTGTATTGGAGGTGGTAGGGCTGGTGAGGGAAAGGGTGACTGCATTGCCCATGTAGGTGGGAATACCATCAGTGTTGAGCTTTGCAAGAAGGCCGGTGTACTTTGTGTCCTCGAACAGCTTGCCCACCTTCTTGTTTTCCTCGGAGTTCATGTGGACATTGTGCTCTGCCAGGCCACACTTGCAGTTCCGGCAGATTTTTCTGTGGTGACAATATAGTAAGAAAGCACTTGTCACTAGGGATGTCACAAGAACAGATACTTCTCTAACAATTCGATGCCAAAATTTTGAAAACATGACGGTACTCATATTTGTACAGTACCGGAAATCCAACCTGGACGCGTACGGTACCGTGACAATACTTTCCAGCTATAACCTCCAATATTAAAGATTTTACCGACCGTAAAAAGTAAACATGTGACATCAATGGTTGGTTGATAAACACATTGCCTGGCGAAAGTGAAACAATATCATCCTTGAAGCAAATAAAATATGTAGGACTACTATGGGATGAATATCCTGCCATGATTTGAAACCGAAAATATAAGGTTCGAAAGGTCGTAACTTAGAGTGCGAAACCTTGAAATCTAATTTAAATGCCTGAAAAAAGAATTCCAATCTCTGAAAACACTACTTTGTATGTGAGTTTTCTTTCTGCAGAACCGTAGCGCTCGTTTTACGGTATTACGACAACACATTTTCAGAGTTTCAAACTTGGCACTGTTCTCCCGGCACATTTGCTTGTTTTCATGGTTTGAAACCTCGTAAAGGTTGTTCTGAAAAACGGGGCGCATATGCTCGCAAAAACGTTTTGAAATGTTGAAACTTGCAGTTCGAAAGGTTGAATCTTTCCATTTGTGTTGGCAAAATAAGTTTTGAAACGTTGAAACTTGCTGTTTGAAAGTGCAAATCTTCAGAGCTGCGTTTATGACACCCACTTTTCAGAGATTCGCCCCCACCGTTACGAGCTTACGAGTCACGTGAATCTTGGCAGTGTTCTCTTGCACGTCTCGGTTTGAAGCTCTGAAAAAGTAGGTTGTAATCTATGGTTCGTAACATCGAAAGGCTGGGGAAGAAGAAAAATAAGACAGCCTCTTGCAGGCAGGGGAATTTTCTTATTGGTTACTCTTTGGGTGTGTTGTCCAATCACAGGTCGTATTTTCCGGATAAGGTGTGATTTACCTTCACCGCCAATCGTATGCACGGTGGCTGTCTCAACCAGGAAGCTTGGAAGTCTTCTAGTCAAATATGGAGTTTTGTCGAACATTGTATTGAGTGTGAAGTTGTAATCTCATCTATGTTCAAATGTTTATTTTCATGGCGGACTACTAGGCTACATCGCATTAGTGTTGGACCTGGCTTTGCGATTCTACATTGCACGACTTCAACGTATCCGTCTACGGTACTGTAGGACAGTGATTACGTTCAAGAAAGGTAATTGCATAACACATTTTGCTTCTGTCTATGCTATTATATCTATGTTTGTCTTAGCGGTAAACTATCTTAGTGCATGGGGCAAGAGACTCCCTGGGGCAAGATGTCCACAAGGGCATACATTTACACACATTATTTTACTGTTAATATGAGAATCATATGGAGGGTGGTGCATGATATGTTAAAGTGTAAGAGTAGTAGAGCATGTTACACACACACACGCACACGCACACACACACACACACACACACACACACACACGGATCCATATGGATTAAGACACCTACCAATGGGCATTGATGATTTTGAATAGTCATGTTAGAGTTATGATGACACAATAAATATATTATCATTCTAATTAAGACTTATTGGCTGACTTTATGATTAACATTACAACTAGCGATATTAGCTTGCTATAGCACAAGCGAGCCAGCTTGAATAGGCATTGTTCTTACGGGGGCGTCTTACCCATAGGTCTTACCCCATGCTACCTTATTGTATTTAGTTACATATATGTCCATCAACTACGCTGGTAGACGTATCACACTGCAGTTAAATATATTTCATAATACACCAATTTCTATCTATGCAGGTTGTCTTGCAGCTGATGGCAAAGCGAAGGTCTATCTATCTCACCACTTGTGGGACTGCCTAAATCTCTATCAAATTACTTTTAGTTTTTTTTGGGGGGTGGGGGATATTAATTTTCTTGGGAGCTTGGGTATCCCTGATCCATGAAAGACTTTGTCCCCCACCATATCATGGGTTGTTGTCTGGGCAACAAGATGCTATGAAAGTAGGCTACTGAAACTTATTTTAAAAATGTTAAGGCAGTAAGTATAAAACAAGCAGTAATTCAGACAGTAGACACTTTTAGTAAATGTTTCAGTGTTATTAGAGTTATTACCAGTGATAGGTAATAGTACAGTAAAAATGGCGATTGGTTATAATTATAGGCTACATCCCACCTTTATAGAGTTCCATGACCTTTTTACACTGGTCTTTTAACAGTTATTTTCTGCTCTCCATAGCTCATGTGTGGGAAATTGACCTTTAATTGCCATTTTAACTTGTGTCACCTTATGTGTCTGTAACAATGCCAAATATTCAAGGGTATGTAATCTTTTATCAGGCCCATTTGGGTGATTTCTGTTATAATTATGATTAGAAAAAGAGCTCAACAACTATGTGACAATACATGGCTTAATATGACTATCTGTAAATATGTTGCTAATAAGTTGTAAATAAAAGTTGCTAATTTTCAAAATGTATGCCTAATTTTCACAATTTCTGCCAGACTATTCAAACTTTTGAGCACAAATGTATCCATGCTTAAACAGGATTTCCATAAAAGTGGTCCAACTGCACAATGTAGCCTGAGGAAGAGAAGAAAAAAGCATTTCCTGTATAAATACTGTGGAAAATTGTGCTTAACATTTTAGATATCCTTATAAGGGCTTAAGAGTGTGCTACGTTATTGCTTCAAAGTGAACAGACGTAAAATCTAGGTTGGGACGGAGTGGAAAATTACAGAGAAAGAACAACATGTATAGAGAGACCTCGTAGAAGAAGATAAGAAACTACAGGGTGGGGGAACGAAACTGGTGGAGTCAGGATGATGTAGAAAGATTGTATGCTATGCTATGAAGTATGCTATGTGCGCGAGTGATGTATGTCACGTTGCAGAAAACAAAGAACAGTCGTCTGTGTTTCTAGAGCTGTTGGCCTTGTCAGTGACGGCAGAGCTGCCCTGCAACAAGGGAGGAGGCTGGCCGCCACCGTGGGTCTCAGTAACAACACCAATGTCAAGGACACACACCACGCCTATGTGCTATATAAGCACTGGGTCATAAGAAGATAGTGTTCAGACTTCGAGAACTGATGATACTCTGTTATTGGTCAGGGAAAAGAAGATTGACCCAGCTCTGTACTTGTATTCTGATCTACTATTAAAGCTGATTTGTTAAACTTGGACACATAGTTTCCTCCTACTTTAAACTCCATCAAAGAACATGCAGGAACTGGTGTTAGGATAACCACCCAGATTCTATGGGGGGCCGTGTAGGCCATAATTCAAACTCACCTCTCATACATACCATTGAAAACATTACCTCTCACAAACACTAGTAAGAACTTGCTGAAAGTCTCTCATACATACTACTAAGAACTCAACCTCACACACACGCTAGTACAAACGTCTCTCATACATACTACTAAGAACGCACCCTCACACACACGCTAGTGAACGTCTCTCATACATACTACTAAGAACGCACCCTCACACACACGCTAGTACAAACATCTCTCATACATACTACTGAGAACACACCCTCACACACACGCTAGTACAAATGTCTCTCATACATACTACTAAGAACGCACCCTCACACACACGCTAGTGAATGTCTCTTACACATACTATTAAGAACACACCCTCACACACACGCTAGTGAACGTCTCTCATACACACCATTAAGAACGCACCCTCACACACACGCTAGTGAATTAATTAATTTTCAGTTAGGAGTGTGAAGGGGTTAATTAATTTAGTAATGCATGTGAGGTTTCATTCTCACTAGCATATGTGAGAGGTGTTTAGTATAGTGTGTGTGAGTGCATTTCACGTATGTGTATGTGAGGATTCTTGCTGTAACGGATGTATTTTCAATGTAACGGATGTTATGCACAAGGACTGATGGGAAGTGAAGTCCGGATCTTCTGAGCGATCCAAGTGTCATGGAGTGTAATAATAAACTATCGGCTTGACCAAAATATACTAAAAAGAACCAAACATTTCAGAAAAACTGGGGCTGCGTTTTATATTACTGTACGTAGCATAAATGCAGTCACTCGATTGTGCAGCGCAGGAAGGAGGATGTATTGTAGCGAGAGTAAACAGATTAGTTCTACGGCCATAAAGGTTTTAGGAAAGCGAGGCTAGCGAGTGTAGTCTCCCCATCTAGTGAGGCACTGGTCGCGGGTAATTCCTGCGTAGATGAACGTGCATTTGCCAAAATGCTATTAATTAAGGCTGCAGCTTGATTAAGATTCTCCAACTGACTGCGTGCCATGCGTCTCTTCATGCACCTGGAGACGTTTGTACTAGCGTGTGTGTGAGGTTGAGTTCTTAGTAGTATGTATGAGAGAAGTTCAGCAACAAATGCAAGAAGTTCTTACTAGTGATTGTGAGAGATGTTTTCAATGGTATGTATGAGAGGTGAGTTTGAATTATGGCCTAGAGAGCCCCCCATAAGATTCCGACAATATATGAAATATATCAAAATCAAATCAAATATACTTCTTACAAGGTCATGTACATATATATTTTTTAATTATTTCAATTAAACATGTTAAAAACACAAAGGTCAAACCCATGATTTCACCTCCTCATTTAATTGGACACATGTTTTGATATTGAATCAAACATAAATACAATTTTTAAAAGGGGCAGTATAATGTCCATAAAGGTGGTTTGTTGCTAGAGGGCAACATCATGTCATAACTTGTATATTAGTTACATTTGAGAACTGTTTTTAATAAACTAAACAAGCTAATTAAAGCCATCTAGTGACAATGCATTAAACATATGTGCAATCTCAATAAAGGTTTTGTGCAGTGCTTGTGTGGTTATTTGCAGTCAAATGTTGGATTGAATCCATACCCGCCACTATGTTTGCTCCCCTAGAGCCCAAGCAAATCACGTGTCCGCTTATCTTCTGCAGTATTGAGTAATTCAGGTCTATCTCGTCTGCCCTCTCCAGATTTAGCAGCGGCTCCAAGTCAAGCTCTCGCTTCCCATTTTCTGTGTACAATAACAGTTAACAGATCTTCATTATGTAGTCATGCCATTACAAATACTTGTTTTGTGCAGGGATTTTAAGCATGCTCCTGTCAAATACTGGTCAAGTGCCTGTAAATTTGACCAGTGGTGGGCATGTTTGTTTTATAAACCTCTTTTGTTTTTAAGTAGAGACAATAAAATGCCTTAACCAGAATTGCAAAAGCATAAGGAAAAGAAAAAGCATAATAGCTAAGGAGTATTCTAGAATTTGCAGTACACAGCGTATTATATTGCATTATGACAAGTGCACATGAATACAGTATGAGTCTTGGTGGTGTGGGAAACTGACCGTTTTTACACTAATAATTAATGATGTTTTATTCTATTAACTAAATTATATTAGGTTTCTCAATATGTTTTATTATATTAACTTGGAGTGTTAGTGTGTTTCCCTGTTTCCGTCTTATTTATTGTTTTAAGTGCTGGCCCATGGCAAGGTCACGTTCCCGTGGCAACTGACGTGACTGAACTAACTGCATATAGAGACAGACAGGAT